>PVKS010012975.1:0-52130 GCA_004027875.1 Aplodontia rufa
TTACTAAAGCCACTGTGGTGGCAGAGCCATGACCATATTTTCTTTGATTCTTCAATTTACTGATTGGCATGAGAAATCAGTAATATGGGAAGTCCCTAATACAAATTAAACACTATTTTATTATATGTCTAATGAACTTGCTTCAGTGAAACAAGTGAACTGCCTGTCCCACAAGCTCCAGTAGCATGGACAGGACCAATGCTTAAAGGTACTTCTACCAAAGGGCATTAGCTGCTTCACTTCTAAGGACAGGATCATACAGATTTTAAAACTGAACCACATTTAAGGCTAATTTTTCTTGGAAACAAAAAAATCACAGAAAAGTGAGTGGCAATTAAATAAATATTTTAGGAAGAAAATGAGGGAGGGAGTGATGGAAGGAAAAAGGGTAGGAGAAAAAAAAGAAGAGAGGGAGGCAGAGAGGAAGGAAGAAGAAAGGAGAGAAGGGACAGTTTAATTTTATTATAATTCTCCTGTCTTGAGGTGCTGCGATCAAACCCAAGGTAGTGCACATGCTAGGCAAGTGCTCTACTACTACGCTTCACCCCCATTCCCCTGAAGGGACATTAGGCATTAGGCATGCAGCAACGAACAACCCAGATCATTCTCCACCCCCACAGCAGTTACAATCAAGTAAGCAAACAAAATTAAAAAGTCCAATGTGTCAGACAGCGTTAAGAGCGTAGAGTATGAAACGGGAGTGGGGTGGGATGCTCAAGGTAAAGCACTCGCCTAGTGTGGGAGGTTCTGGGTTCAATCTTCCGCACCACCAAAACCAAACCAAACCAAACAACAAAAAGTATCTAAATGGGTAGGAAGTAGAAAGTTTAGATCCTGAGGCCAAGGCAGGACCTGTGATTTGTTAAAGAAGGCCAGAAGGAAGTACAAGCACTGGAGCCCAGGGCACACCAGGAAGGGCACAGGGAGTACCAAAGACTAGAGGCACAGGTGTCCTGATGTCGCCTACAAGGGAAGGAAATCCTATTTGGCTGCAAGAGACAGAGCAGCACTGGTAACGGGAAATCTTGAGATGAGGTGACAGAGAGCTGGCAAGCAGATATGCCAGGTCTCAGGGCTCTTAAGGACACTGGCCTTTACTCAGAAGGAAGTGGAGAACCCTTAAAGGACTTTAAAGGTGAGGGAGATCTGAATTACTTTCAAAGAGATCCCTGCTGGACTGAAAGGAAGCCCAGCTTCAGGGCTGAGGCAGGGAGAACAATTTTCAGGGCAAGGTCTAGTTTACAGGTGGGGATAGGGAGAAGAGAATGAGTTGTGGAGGGACAGTATTTTGAATATAAAATGGACAAGGATTGGTGAAACACCAGATTTGAAGGTAGGAGGGAGAGGAGTCAAAATGTAATTTCAAAATTTCTCATCTGAACACTAATCCCCAGGTTGCCAGGAACTGAACATTAGTCTGACACTAAATAAAAATGGCTGTGGTATTTGTTTGTCTGTCTGTTCTGAATGTCACTTGAATGGCCAACAAGTAAAGGGCTAAATTTGTGACCAGAGACCAGAGGGAAGTAAGGGCCCAAACCCAGGGATTTTCTACCATTGAGCTATGTCCCCAGTCCCTTTATTCTTTAGTTTTAAGACAGGGCCTCACTCAGTCGCCCAGCTGGTCTTGACTGTGCCAGTCTCATCTTCCTGGGTCACTGGGAACACTGGCATGCACCATGGCATCTGGCTAGCCATGGTATTTTTAACAGCAACTGACTCGGATCTTTCAACAACAAAGGGGAAGGGAAAGGACCCCAAGGAACAGAACTTGCTTGAAAGGCCAAAACATAAAGGGATAAACTTGTGACCAGAGACCAGAGGAAGGTGCCAGGGGAGAGAACAGGACAGAAAGGCAAGAATCAGGATGGTTTGTAGACCGCAGCAGGTCAGCACGGAAGTTAACCCTGGCAGCAAAAAGTGCCCGCAACAGAAGCTGAAGAGGGATCCCCCCACCCCCGCAGAAACCAGAGGCCTGAGAAAGAAAGGGCTCACCCAGCAAACCTCAATCCTCTGCAGGAAGGATGGGGTAGGACACTGGCCAGAAGATAAACTTACTGGATACAAACAACACTGAAAAGAAAGCATACATGATGGGATCTGAATAGAATAGCCCTGGGAGGGGAAAAAGACAAGAACAGAATGGAAAACGCTAAAACATCTAGAAGTAAAGTATGGTGTTGATAGAAATCTGGTGTATCTGGGAGGCTGGAAGGGTACACTGCAAGCAGCTTCGACATGGTTAGGAAAGTACAGGGAAGCATGCTAGCTCGTCATGTCTCCCCGGCCACTGTAATCAACACATTAGATATTGAAGTGGTGCTGTTAAAAATCCCATTTTTAATTTCCCCAGAGTTCAAGCTTAGGAACAATTACAAAGTGAAGCCAATTCCTTAAACTAGCCTTGCATTCGATAGGAGAAGTGAAGCCAAATGTCCTATTTAAACCATTTTCGAAACCATTATTTTCTAGGTACCTCAAGGGGTATTAGGCATTAATGCATAAGAACAATCCTACAGTGAATCGGGAGCTGCGAGGCAACACACTGATAACTGGGACAATAATACGTACTTCTAGAAAGAAAACAGAAGAACCCCACAGCCCCAAACTGCTCAGCTGTACAAAGCTCTGTTGGCTCTTCAGTTTCCCTTTTCTTTTCTGAACTAGAGTTCCACTTTAAAATTAAAACCCATATATTATGTGTGTACATTATGTCCAAAAGAACCTGTTTTACCCACAGACAGGTAGCCTCTGGTTCCAATGCTGTGTTCCAGGCCTTATCCAGAGTATGTCCAGGCACAGCAAAGTGAGGGCGGAAGAAGTCAAGTCCCTTTCTGCCTTCTTGCTTCAAAAGACATCCCCTGCCACAGCCTGGACGACTGTGCTGTCTCAGGTGACTCGCTCTCAGGCTCAAGCACCCTGGCTGCTCAGGTTGGCCGGTGCTTTCCAGCTGTCCTGAGTAAGATTACGCAATTTCCTTTTGGGATTCTAACGGCTCCCATCCCTTAGGAGACACTCCACAGGAAGATCTTTCTCCAAATCCAAACTCTCACTCACTCACTGCATCTACACAGAGCTAGAATGAAAGGAAAGATCCAGATCTACCCTCCTGGCCCACCTTCACCACCACCAGCAGGAGACAGGAGCAGCCCTGCTATTCCAAAGACACCTGTGACCACAAGCTCCTGAATCGGCTATTGCCCTGCTACTGCTATGACTTCAATTTTTTCCTCACTTTAAACCTCAAATCTTTCTCACCTGGAACTTACCTCGCTAGTTCGAAAAATTATTCGGTAGTTGTACGGAGACCCATTTTCTTTCATTTCTTCTGGTTTTTCCCTTCGAATGCTCACAGCCACTGGACCAAGATTCTCATCAGCCCCAAAATAGTTCCAGTGTTCTTAAGTAAAATAAGACAAAACAAAGTCAGAAAATTCACTTAACACTTATAAATATTAGATTCTGATCTTTATTTAAGACCACCTCTCAGAAATTACTCCATCAATAAAATGTAAGCACACTTAAGTGTCCTTCAATGAGTTATGAAAATGAAGGCCACACAGGTTTCATTCTGGAGAACACTGAACAGAAATGGTCTGCTGAGTTTATCCTATAACTAAACATTCTAATTTATTAAAAGAAATGTGCGTTTCCTACCCATGGTACAGCATTTTAATAGGCTACACTGTGTGTGCTTCCTTGTCTAAGGGAAAGTTTTTATCAATTTTTTAGCTTTCATTTAAAAAAATAAACTTATGGAGAACAGAGTGTGAGGAGAGCAGATTTCCCCCTGATTAAGATGCTCCAGGTGGGAACATCTTAATTGGGGTATCTGATGGAGTGACTGAGCGCCCCTCTGCTCCTGGATCCAGGGCTCTGGGCCCAACCAGCGGTTCCCATGCAGTGAGCACAGAAAGGCACCCAGCAAAGCCACTGAACCTGAGGGCATGGGCTGCAGCACAGGCATCTCGCAGGGAACCAGCATGGCCAGGTGACGAAGGGAATGAGGCCTTTCCTCACTGCACACTCCTGTGCAATGCCCCGCTCTTGGCATAACCTTGGGGGCAGGGGAAAGTCTCCACATGACTGGTGCCCAATTAACTTTCTACCTGACCAGAAGGAAGGTGGGGATTAAAATTTAGTGAATTTATAGAAAATGTTGGGATGATATTTACTGGGCACCTAAATATATAGTCTTCTTTTAAAAATCAAATTTGCTGATATGCACATGAAATGTTCACAGATGAGAAAATCCACACAACACAAATATGTGAAAGTGCAAGTAGATAACTTACTCTTTAAACCTCCAAAATACTCTCTTTATACTGTTTTCATTTACGTGTGAAATGGCTAAATGACCAGGTTGTGAAATGGAACATTATTTGTATGCAAAATGTGTAAGTATTTGAAATTTTATATTACTTCCATACAAAATATACAAGTATTTGAAAATCCATGAGAATAATAAGAAATTACAGAATAGCACGTATAACCATGTGATTTTAAAATTTAGGTAATGTATAAAAATAGTAAGTACTAAAGCACAATTATAAGAAACAAATAATAATATTGAAGATTAAGAATATTATAATCCATGGAAATTCAAAATAAGGAAAAAGCAACGGGAATACAGGCAACAAACAGCTCATCATGGATAACTCCATGTATGTCACAAAATTCACGTACACACATCACGTACACCCTCAAAGCACAGCACGTGAGACCCACACTCAGGTTATTTACTCTTCCTCTGCACACAATTCTAATACGCTTGCTGGCCTGGTCCTCAAGCCCACGGCTTTAATTCAGCAGTGTGATAATTCTGGATGCTGACAAAGTCCAGGGAGTAGGGCTGATTCAGAGTTGCATGCAGACAGCAATGGGATAGAACAACCGACAAGAAGGAAGAGAACAGGAGGAGGAGACAGGGATAGCGAAAACGGACACGAACTTAAAGAAACACAAGACCGCAGTCGGGACCACTTCCTGACAGCGAAGAGCTTTCGTTACCGCACTTCAGCGCCCTCCTGGGCGGCTACTTCAACAGCGCACCGTGGAACGAGAGTGGATGCATCAGATTAGCCCGTGTCACTTTCGTTATATTCTGTTCTGTTCCTTGAACATCACAGACTCAGTCACAACCCAACCTGCCTCTAGAAACTCTTTAAAAATACCCTCCATGTGTCAGGAAGGGCAGGTGCTGGATAAACTCACAAAGGCACAGGGCCACCATTAACTCGTTACCAACACCCTCAACTCAGTTCTCATCCTAAGCTTTTCCTGGTCAGCTCCCTCTCTGCTTTTGCAGAGCTAAAGTTTCAAAAATTCTCTATTCTCGTAACCTCCCCATCACCTACCTTCTCACTCTCAGCCAATGTCAATGCTACCTATATCACAAAGAGATGAAAGAAGTCTTTTCAGAAATAAACTGCTGCCTCCTCTACCACCACTCACACGGATTTACCTCCAGCCAAACTCCTGCTTCCTTTTCCTTCCAATCAAAGCCCTAAGCTCTCCTATGTACTTCTCATTCCACCTTTCCAGGAACACCAATGCCTTGGTCACCCTCTCTTCATCTGCTCCTCTCTCATTGTGCATTCCCATCATAATCAGGTTTAAGGTCCCTTTATCTTTACTGCACAACTTACCCTCGGCTCCGTCGTTCTCCAGCACTCCAGGAGTATCTCCTCTTTCTTCCACTGAAAACTTTCAAGAGCTGCCTAGGTACTACAATTTGACTTCCACTGCCTGGTCGCTTATAACTGCCTTCAAGTTAAAGCAAATTGCAGCCTCAGTCTTCACCTTAACTCAAACTCACAGGGCCTTTGCAGAAGGGAACCCATCACTTCCCACATAAACCCATGCAGTACAGCTCTTCCTGCTCCCACATTCACCCAGGTGCTCAGGCCAGACCCACTGCCTCGCCCGACAAATGCTGGTTCCTAAATCTCTCAAATCTATCTACTTTTTCTTCACCCACTTATGACTTACCCTACTCATTATCTGTCTGAGTGTAATAATTGGTTTGCCTTGTCTAACTTCAAGCTGTTGGAGATGCAAATCTGACCGACCACCACTATACTTAACATCCATCTCTGACTTCCCAAAGAGTCCCAGGTGTTTTTCATGGCTCCTTAAGGCTGCCTACCACCTGTCAGCCTGTCACTCCACTCTCAACTCAGGCTTTTCACTCATCCTTCCAAACTGAGTACTAACTTCTCTTTCAGTCGCACAAACTTATATACTCTTTCCCATCTGAAAAACTTTGGCTACAACATTCTTGCCTCAACTTCTCTTGATTTGACTGTCTCAACTTTTAGGCTGCATCTGAAGTACTCCTTACAGGAAACTGACGCAAATGGGAGTATTTACTTTGTAGAGTAATACTAATACTTAATTTAAAAGTTAAGATTTCAGAAAATAAACTAGTGAATCCAAATATTTAATATATCTCAAATATACAAATTTAGAAACATTACAAAAAATATATAAATTGATGAAAATATAAATATTAAACAATTATTTTATTATTACTTGGTGGATAAAAACTGTGATTTTTAAAATAAACTGTATATTTAATAAAGACTAAAAATGAATAATTTGCTGATAATAAAAGCAATAAAATTAATGATCACTTGAGCTTTGTGTATACATGTGTGTCATTACCAAACCTGACTATATTTCTGTGCAGTTGTTCCCAGGTACTAAAGTAGCGTATTCTGAGTTGGGGGAATGTTAACGAGATAATTATAAACTAGCTTCAAAAACATGTTGTTCAGACTCTGTCTTCAAACAAACCCAGGTCTGGTTTGATAATAACAGAAAGATCTCTTTGAACTTACGTGTCTATCTGTGCACAAACCTTGTATGTATATGTTGGGGGAGGGAGTGCTGGGGATTGGACCCAGGGCCTTATAGGTGACCACAGTTTGTTTTAATTGACAAAAGAGTGCCAGCTATCATTTCCAAAACACCATTTCCAGGCAGTCTTCATCTATGTTATTTCCATTCATACTGTTGGAGATTTTGGTCCAGTTTCCTGTGTTAAACTCACTACTATCATGATCAGACTCTATCTCTCAAAAGTCAACTTGCATAAGAATTGTTTTTATAATAAAAGCTGAGTTTTGGTCACTGTCCATTTTTCTGCTCCTAAAGATTACAGAGTGATGGAAAGAAAAACAAAAACAACCTTTTCTACAAATTTATCCAATTCAAAATCTTAACAGAGTATTTTACATTCCAGTAGAGAGTTTAGTTCAGCAAATCACCAGAAATTGCATTTTAAGAGTTTTTAGAGTTTGGTCTCAAGACAAAAGTGTGAGATTTTACATCTTCAACCTGGTCCTTCTGGCTACTCTTGGCTTTGCCTGTCCTGTGGCTTCACCGGAACACGGGCCCTCCTCTGGCCTCTGGGCAGTGCTTCCACGTTTGCTCCTTGATGTGGCATGTTTATTTTCCCCTACCATCCATCACTCTGTTTGTGGCTACAGGAGACAGCCATCAACTGCAGGGAGCTCTTCCAACCAGACCCACATGCATCTTTCTTTTGGTATGCGAAAATCAGAAGGGAAGAGGAACAACAACAGGGAGTTATGGATGAGTGCTGTTACAGGAAGGCAAGGACAACTGTTTCCTCAGGTCTTTCAGGATGAGGAAAGGCAGAGAAGAAAGGGGAAAGGGAAGAGGAACTGGAGACTCAAGGAGGGTGGCTAAAGCTGCTGATGGATGAATTTAAATACTGGTATTAGACCACCAAACACAGTCATTTAGAACTGGCACACTGTGTGCCAAAAGCCAATACTACAGTCGATTAGAATGATACAACCCAGCAAAGTGAAGCAGTCTGCCAAGTAACCACGAAAACACTGGTATTTCCTTCTTTTTTATAGATGTGGCAACTATGATTTAGAGAGTAGTAATATATATCAGAATTCAAACACGTTAACTGGAAGGCTCATTTTCTTAGCTATATATATATATATTATATATGTATTAACATAAGAGATAATATTACGTTCCTGTAAGCTCCTAAAATATTAAGAATAAAAACTAGTTAAACTCTGGTGCCTAAAAGGATGGGCTATTTATCTAGTCAGCTCACAATCAACGCTTTACTCCCTGATGTGCCACATAGCCAAGGCTTTTCTTTGTTGAGAGGGAGGCAGCAATGCTACATCCATAGATGATGCATTCTTCCTCCACCTCCCCTGCTCTATGCAACAACTCAACACATGTTTAATCTGGAGTTTTCTGTTAGTTCTGGGTTTGGGATTTTAACAGGGATGACAACAAAAAAATGACGATAAACAGTACTGCCACTGCTAGGACAGTCCAGATTAATACCTATATTTTGGGCTGATATATTCATCATAATAACAAAAACTTTACAGCCTTAAAGAGGGGAAATAGTGAATAGTCAATAGGTCAAAGCTCCACACATTTAGATCTAAGCAGTCAAAGTACCTGCTTATAAGCTCTGCACACACACAGATGTGCACAAGCAAAAAGGGTTAAGCCCAGCATTTTAACTGTAAAGGAAACAAGGAAGATACAGTCACCAGAGTTACAGGTTTCAGCCAGCAACTGTGGATTGCTCACACTGATTTTCCTGATTATCTGAGACTGCGTATCAATATTTTAGTTGTACATTTCCCTAGGGACAACAGCTTAATCTAGACTGAGTGATCACAAGCAGTAAAAATACATTTTAATAAATAATTTAGGGGCTGGAGCGGTGGCTCAGCAGTTAAAGCATTTTCTTGGCATGCACAAGGACCCAGGTTGAAATCCTAGCACCACATACACAACTAAGTGTCAGAAAAACAAAACCCAGATGAATAATAAAGTTGATTCTCTCTTCACACTGTCTCCCAATCTCTCTCTTAAAAAAAAAAAGTATACTATTATAATTTATGGCTTAAATTACTTCTTTACAATAGTTAAATTTTTAATTAGGGAAAATAAACACTATAAACCCAAAGCAGAGAAGCACAAAGCCAACAAAGCTTAGCTACTATCTCATGCCTAACAGAATGAGAAGCAACTCTCCTGAAATGGAGAAACGAGGAACAGCAGCCCTAGATGAAGCTGTAATATGCTCGCACGTTGCAGGCGGCAACATGGATCAGCACCAACCATTTTAGAAAGCAGCATGGCTTTCTAAAATATGTTAAAGTCACAAAAATACTCACATTCAAATCTTGCACTTCCCGGACTACACAGAAGGAAAAATAAAAAACTCTCCACTGTTCTCTGGGAAAGACACAAATCACTGTAGAAGGGGATGCTTTCTACAAATCAGCAGACACACTTGACCTATGTGTCAGCAGACCAAAAAAGTGGAACAGCGACTCCACTCACTTGAATTAAAACTATTTCACCATTTTAATATTTTTAATGTGTTTTGTTACTACAGTCTACTTAGTGAACTACAAGCGTATCATTGTCAGTTCATAGACATGAACTCTGACCCTTAATATTTTCACTAAACAGAGAATTTGGATGAAACTAAAAGACTACTTGATGTAGTATGGGTTTCTTTCTTTCTTTCTTAATTCATTCAACACAGTCTTACATAATGGAGGGGATCATTGTTTCACATTCATGAACACATGGATATGTTGACAAAGCAAGCCAGGGCTGATGCCGGTTCATGATCTCCCCGCTTTGAGCTCTCCCTGTTCCCATGTTTCCCCTACTTCACCTCCATGCTGATTGGGCATCTCATGGATGTCCAGGGATCCCAACTGGATTGACAACTCCCCTACTGCCTCCCTCCTCTTCCACTCCCTCCTTTCACACCCCACCCAGCGTCACAGCCATGGTCCCCAACTCATGTAAAAATTCCCCCATGTTGAGGTTGTTATGAGCTTAACCAATTTTCAGTCTGTCTCCAGTTGTGCTCCAGCTTCCACATGAGAGAAAATATTCGGCCCTTGAGTCTCTGAGTTTGGGATATTTCATTCAGCATAATTTTTTCCATCTCTATCCATTTGGCTGCAAATGCCATGATATTCTAATAGCACAGTAGAACTCACTTGTATATATGTACCACAGTTTTTGAATCCATCGTTCATTGAGGGGCATCTGGGTTGGTTCCAAAGTTTTAGCTATAGTAAACTAAGCTGCTATAAACACTGATGTAGCTGTGTCTCTGTAGTATACTGATTCCAGCTCTTTTGGGAAAATATCCAGGAGTGGGATAGCTGGGTCAAAAGGTGGTATAGTATGGGTTTCTATGAAACTGTTCATTACTGCCTACTGGGTTCACCAGGTTCAAATGCTTGGGGTTTTTAAACTTATACATCGTATTATAACTATTAACTACGTTACAAAGAGAGAATAAAACTTAAAAAGTTAGGAGAATTAAATAAACAAACAAAATAAGAAATATTTTGTCTGTAAAATTAATCCCAGGGTTGCCAAAGTGGAGGTAGTTAAAGTCCACCCACTTAAAGAATGATTCTTTTTCTAGGACGAGTACTACTCAGAGATTCTCAATCTCTGATCTCCAAAGGGCCCATCCTATTTATAAGGGTGGCCAGGTACAGTGGTGCACACCTGCAATCCCAGGCATTCGGGAGGCTGAGGCAGGAGGATCACAAATTCAAGTCTAGCCTCAGCAACATAGTGAGGCCCTAAGCAACTTATCAAAACCCTGACTCAAAATAAAAAAAAGAGCTTGGGATGTGGCTCAGCAAGCAGTTAAACCCTGTTCGGTTCGACCCCTGGTACCCCCCACCAAAAAAAAAAAAAAGTGTTTCTAATTATATGGCTAGAGGTGCCATGAAAACTAGCCCATGGCTTTGCATCATAATCAAAAGTAGGTCAGAGTAACGATGGGAACATTTACACAGGGGACTGGCCACATGCCAGAATTCAGTTCCAAAGCACAGCAAGAAGCTTATAATTATTGTTGCATAAGAGTAATTGTCTACACTTACCAAGTGTTCAAAGTCTTACAGGTGCAGGTGGAAAACCTGTAACTCCTAAAAGGTGGGATGGTCTACTTGCAAAATTTCATGGAGTTCTGGGGTTTAACAACATTTGCCTTGGCAGTCTGTAACAGACTTCTATCTTGCCAAGAAAAGGTAAATTCATTAAGAAATTATGTTATACTGACAATAATAAATTGCATATAAATAGTTAAAGAAAAAATACAAAGAAGCCGGGCACAGTGGCACACATCTGTATCCCCTACTACTGCGGAGGACGAGGCAGGAGGATTGAGAGTTCAAGGTCACCAAGGGCAAATTAGTGAGATCCTGTCTCAAAATAAAGAACATAAAGGATAGAGGGTGTGGCTCAATGGTAGAGTGTTAGCCTAACATGCGTAAGGCCCTGGGTTTCATCCCCAGTACTGCAAAAATAAACAAAAAACAAAGAAAATCTTATTTGATTAAGGGAAAATATAAATCAGCAGATCCATGAGAGGTTTTTGTTTGTTTTTCTGACCACCATCAGTCTACGGCTAATAACTATCTTTTAAAAAATTTAACGTATCAAAAAAAAAATGAAAAACTTTTAGTCTATAACAAAGGTTCAGAAATAAAAATGTAAACATTCAAATTGGTCAAAAGAATGCTATACTACACAAGTCTACTTTGGTTGTATCTACTAAATGGTAAAAATCAGCCTTAGTAATGGTATTTTGTGCCTATGGCAATTAATAGGTGGTTTTGGTTAATTTCCACAAAACCACCATAACTACACACAGACTTTGTGGTCTCATTGCCTGGAGACAGCAGAAAAGAATCTAAAGATACTATTCAGGAAGGCCATATGCAAAGAAGACGCTCACTGCTCCTAACTCAATAAATATGATACTTTGCATCCGCACCAAACATTTATTCATTTGTAAAATGGGTCCAGCCCATGGTCCTTGCCCTTAGGGAGCGCTTAGCCTAGAAAGCATCCTGGAGGGCAGCGTGTCTGGGCACAGTGGTGAAGAAGGGGCTGCAAAGGCTCACCACCCTGGAGGACAGAAACTGGCTTGTCAGGCAGGTAAGGGGAAATCACCCGTTCCAATGTGCACAGCAGAGCACGGAAGGAACCTCAGCTCTGCGTGGGAGTGGAATATGACAGAGCCCTTTTGACTCTGTCAGGTGGGTTTCTATCCTGCACCCTGCTCATAGCCTTCTCAGCCCACAGGGCTACCTCCCCACGGAGAGGTCACACTTCTCTAGCATGCTAGGGGAGGCCATCTAGGGAAAGAGCAGGGGAACCCACATCACCTACGCCAATCTACCTAGGCGTTTAGTCATAAATGCCATCATGATCTCTCATCAATTAGGGAACACCGATCGCATGAAGGAGAAACAATAAGAAAAGCAGAATACACAACTAAGAAGATACAGATCATTCAAGGAAAAGATTTAGAAAAAGGTTTTGAGCTCATATCAATAGACAAACAGAGTTTATACAATAAGAAAAAGCTATTATGAAAAACAACTACAGGAAAACAAAAATGAGGTTTTGGGGGATAAAAATATGACTGCAAAATTAAAATCCAATGAAAATACTGAATAATAGAACATTTGGAGCTATGTACCAATTCCTCATCCAAAAGATAAAACTGAGTATGGAAGAAAAACAAAAAGACACTGAAATCACAAAAGGAAAAAATGGAGGATAAATCAAGGGATCCTACTACACATCTAAATGAAATTACAAAGGAAAGTAACTGCAGGTTTTTTAAAAATCAGAAAAAATTAACATTGAATAATTCTGCATCTGTTTGTAAGAAAAGATATAAGTACAGAAGGATTCAAGTTAATTTAATGGAATTGGGAGGGGGTTCCTTTTTGTATCTCTGAACTCTTTTTTATAACAAGCCCACTTATACTTTTGTCTGATTTGTTTATCATCTGTTTTCCTTCACTATAATGCAAGATCCATAGGGGTGATCAGTTGTGTTTACCAATGCCCAAAACTATGCAGGCATGCTGAAGCCTCATTCATGTACAACAGTCATGGTGGTGCATTACCCAGGTCTCCCTTCCAGGAAGAACTTGCAACCAGTTCAACCACAAGAAAAGTGATTACAAGTTTCTGGATGCAGCAGAACCTTAGGATCTGGGGCAATTTTTGAGCTGAGCCACACTATTCCTGAGCAACCCAGAGTCAATAACTGAGTATGAAAGGTGGGAGTGGGGGTGTTAGTAGGGCCTGACCACTGCTGCCCAACAAGGGACTTTCCTAATGTTCACCTTTGCTCCATTACGTTGGCTGAGATTTGTCAGATTGGCATCCTGATCTGAGGCTCTCCCTTGCCAAGCCTGCTTCCTCTCCCCTCTTCTCTTATGGTATCAGACCTGCATAGGGGACTGTAGGGCTTCTTCTGCTAAACTCTGCTTCCTTCCTCTTTTATCCTTCAGAGTGTTAGCTCTAGGCCCCACTCAACCACTTACAGCCCTAAACTGTTCTCAGCATGTATTTATTAGATGGCCCAATTGTCGTATTTGTTTAAGTGATTACAGATTGTATGTAGCAAAGACAAGAGGTTGGATTTTGAGTAGGGAAGACAACAACTGCATAGACTGAAAAAAACCTATTACTAGAATATGGGCAAGAGGCAATAAGGACCTGAAATTATGTATAGAACTGGGAATGGGCATAAAGAACAGACATTAGCTACAACCTATAGGCAGACCCTTGAGATCGTCCCAAGGGACTAAAGGCTGAAAGCAGCAAAGAGGAAGGTATCAGGGAAGCGTCAATGGTTCACACCCAAGTGACTGATGATAATGGGGGCATTTACAGAAGAGAAATACACACAGGAAGAGAGAAGAATGGTGACCCCCTAATTTATGCACATTCCATAGAGATGCCAACCAGTCAGCAGCCCAGGTGGATAAGAAGAAAGCCTGGGAATAGAGGGATTTTATATGAATATAAAACACTACATATCTTTTTGTCAAAAAAGAATTTTTGAAGTCATTAATTATAAAGGACATACGAATCATGCTAATGAGATGACAGAAAAATAAAAGATGAATGTGGGAGCAAATGTGTTATAATGAAGGTCATATAGGTGAACATCAAATTTAATTCTGGGAGTTGAGATAAAACAGAAGACTGGTTAAATGAAACATACAAAAATATACCTATCAGAAAGGCAGGTGTTTGATAGCTGCCAGGAAACAATTTTTGACACCAAATTCTAAAATAAATTTCTCACATGGAACTTTTCTACATAAGCAATGTCTTCATCACCTGTTGTATTGCAAAACAAACTCCATGTGTATGACTAGGTGTCACAAAGATGACCCTGAATATAGTCAAGTGTCTGCACTAGTGTGGCCTTCTGACAGTCCATATAGCCTTTTTTTTTTTTTTAAAGAGAGGAAGAGGAGGTGGGGAAATGGGGAGAGAGAGAAGGGGATCAATTTTTTGTTTACTTTTTCATCTGGCCTTTGTTTCTCCAACACTTAGCTACGTACATGGTGCTGGAGTTTGACCTAGGTCCCTGTGCATGCCAGGAAAGCGCTCTACCGCTGTGCCACTGCTCCAGTCCCAGTCTACATTGATTCTAAAGTAACACATGCGGAGGAGCAGCTAAAGCAGAGTGCTTTGAATCACTCTCAGGAACCTCTGAGCTGCGAACACCTTACCCTTCAGGGTGCACTAAAGGGTGCTGGCACTGGGCAATCTCAGTCAAGGAAAGAAGAGGATGCTTGTTTTCAAAGAACAGAGATGTAAACCCTTAATGCCTAACAGTCTGCTTGCACTGGAGGCCCTGGGCATGAAGAAAGATGGCAGCAGAACACATCCCTACGTTAGCTTCTCAAGAACATATTTAGTGCCCAAATCTCCCTGTGAAGGAATACAGAATAGAATTAATGACCTTCAGATGAAGTAGACACCGTTATGTGACCTAAATAAAAATGGAAACCAAGGGCATTAAAACAACAAATTACAAGCATGTGTAAGACCTTTCACTCCTAATTCTGGCAGAATGAACTGCTAAGTTCAAGAGCAGAGACAACATGGCTCAGATCAGACTAGTTCACTGGAACTCACCACTTAACTAAATATAAAACTACCCACAGCAGAAAACTACACCTGGAATAAGTGTCCTGAAAGAACTTGAACTCTAAGGCATGATAGAGTACTTCTCTCAAGCCTAAGGGTGCTATATTTACAGAAGGATATTCTTTAAGGATGGGGTATTATACATTGTTCCATGACTTTTTGTGATCCAAGTAAGGCACTGTATCCTCTATTTATAAGGTTTAACCTCTTAAGTTTCTATTCCCTCCTATCTAAAATGGAATCAAGACTTCTTAATTATTAAATGTTGAGCTAGTGACTTAGGCACTCGAAAATTTAGTTTCTGTATTTGTAAACTAGAAATCATGGCTCTTGCCTTAACAGCTGGCAGACTGCTGAGCAAGAGGTATACCAGGCCTGCCCATTTTAGGCAAGGGTTCTAACTAAAAAGGCACGCTGGCTATACCAAGCTCAGGTGGTTTGCCTTAACAACATCTGAAAGGTTTCTTCACTGTTTCTTTACTGGAAATAACAAAAGGATAACTCTACAATGAGAATGAAATTGAAGCCATTGACTGTTAACAGAAGCACAAAGACACCTCACAGAACACACCCACAGCCGTGACACGGCTAATTAGTAATCCAGGGTATTGCATTTGCAGATGTTCCTGCCTCATCCACAAAGTGTGCGTTTACACACATAAGAACTCTTGAGAAAAACATGCTGTCTTCTAGGGACATAATGTGTATTTCAGTAAAAACTACTCTGGAGTGCTGTAGTTTCGACTGTCAATTTCTCTATTACAGGGGACAGGCAGAGCTGGGAAGTGCATGTGGCTCTTCAGGTCTCAATTCAGACCTCATTTCTCTTTGCTTCTGCTTTATGATGTTCTGTATGTACTATAAAATAATTCACTATAACTCACTCATTTAACAGACTGGAACCTGAAGAACAGTTCTTGATAGCAAAATTAGGAACACATCTCAGTGCTGAAACTGTCACCTTAGCACACAGGAAGTTACATGCAACAGTTTAAGAAAGGATGTTAAAGTTAGCTGATTCCAACAGGACGAGAGGTAAAGAGAGAAAACTGGAATACACAGTAGCAACCCAAATCCAGCTCATCTCCTCAAATGTAATCTTAGGGCCTAGCAAAGTGCTCCACTTAGAGAAAGAGGGATAGTCATAGAAGGAGGGAGGAGAACAGTAAGAACAACAGAATCTGCTATCTTCAAGTGATCACAGCAGGTGTGTAAACATTAGCCTCCCTTTTCTTAGGAGTGGGAAAATATTCTTAGACGAACTTCGGACTGTAACAGCAGCCACTGGGCAACAGGAGCGGGCCCTTTCCCTCCACAGCAGCTTCAATGACTTGACTTTGCAAGCCATGGCCCAACTGTGTAGACATGAGACTGTCACACTGTTGACCATGGTACAACCAGTGCCGCCAGCATGGCAGCGCAGGAGCTCCTCCTGCCAGAAGACAGCCTTCTGAGCGGGGTTCAACATAAGCCTCAGACTACTGCGCACTCCGTAAAAGACTGAACGAGCCCTGTGGGGCCCTGAGAGGAGGAGAGTGATGCCAAGGAAGAGCTCCTCCTCGACAAGCCATGCAAGCTAGAGGAAATCACTCCGGAAGTGACAGATGTCCTTGGCATCCTAGTCATGGTGACTAAATAAGAACAGAAGAGAAAAATACGCACATCCTCAAAGGAAGACGACCAGGTTAATCTGAACGCTATCCTATCGCCTAGCCTGTGACTCCCTAAGGAGGACGTGGTCCCATCTCTTGAACTCTGATCACAAGTACAGGTTCACTTCAGAGTCCTACGAGCGCCAAGTGAGAGATCTCCAGAAAGCACAAACAACCCATAAATGTTAGCTATATTATTACTGTCATGTCACCCTGTGTGAGTCTCAATATGACCACACACATACTAGCAAAAATGGCAAAGAGAAGCAGCATGGAAGGACTGTGATACGTGGCTCATTTTAACAAGTCCAAACCATGAGCTTCCTCCACTGGTCCAGCATTTTTCCAGCAACGGATTTGGTTCCTATGCTGGAGTCAAGTATCTAGAGTTTATACCTGCAAACTATGATGTTATATTAAAGTCATCACAGCTTCATCAGCCGGATATGATTACATTTTACACACAGTGTTGGCTGTAGTGTTCGTAAGAAAAATTTTCCCCAAGACTTAGCAACAGTGAAGTTGGGAATGCACTGAACAGCACAGTAGAAACTGGAGATAAAGAGGGTGAGGCAACAGCCAGGGCAGGAGTGCTGCACCTTGGTGCTGGATGGTAAGTTCCATCTGACACTGCCATCCTCCTTCTAGAAGAAGTGTTGCTTTAAGATTCTGATGAGGGAAAATAAGTTGGGGCATTAATTTCAGTGACTCAAAGCTGTATAATAAAAAAAGTGAATTTTAATTGTTTAATAATATTTTACTATAATAAAAAGTACAGATTTGGGGCTGGAGCAGTAGAGTGGCGGAGCAGTAGAGTGGCTCAACAGTAGAGTACTGGTATGCGTAAGGACCCAAGTTCAAACCCCAGTACCACAACTAAGTGTTGGCAAAACTAAAAAAAAGAAAAGAAAAACAAACCCAGATGAAAAAATAAATAAAACTGATTCTTCTTCTTCTTGTTCTCTCTCTCTCTTTAAAAAGAAGACCAAGGAGGAAGGGGACTGGAGTGGTGGCTCAGTGGTTACGGCACTTGCCTGACGTGTACAAGTACACAGGTTCAAACCCCAGCACCCAACTAAGTGTCAGAGCAACGAAAGCCATGTGAAAAACTCAATAAAAACTGATTCTCTCTCACTATCCTCTTAAAAAAAAAAAAAAAAGAAGGCAGGTGGCCGGGATACTGTTCAGTGGTTAAGCGCCCAAATTCAGTCCCTTGTACCTAAATCAGTATTTATTAATAAAAAAAAAACTAAAAAGTACAGATAACATAGAAACTTTTAATAGATAATTATACTGTAAGGGACTTAATTTCTGCTTCATAGGACATTATTCAGAGTCATCACTTGTGGTATATCATCTTACTGTGATTAAAGACCTGAGTGTAAATTTCTAAGCTCTATGGCCCAAGTAGAGCTGGGGGGGGGGGGGGCAGGTGCTGGCAGGTGCTGCCTGTGACTGACTTCCTCTGGACCAGCCTCCGGGATTACCACCGCTCACTACTCCTCCAACACCATGCTGATGGACGCCCACTGGCACCAGCGGGCCGGCTCTGAGGCAGCACACACTTTCTGCTCCCACCAGCTGGACTTCGTGCTGACAGAGTTGGATGTATCTTCCCAGACCCGCTGATGCCAGTTAACTTGTTATTTTAATTATGAAATTTAATTACGAAAGTTGATGAAATACAAGTACAGAAGATAAACACTGTTTCTCTAAAAGCTAAATCGAAGGTTTATCACAGAAAAGTCACTAAAAAGAAAGCCACTGGACTGGATGTGCACAAGATAGCTAGAAAAAATTAATAAAAAATTATGAAAAAGAGTCTGTACTGAGATTGCTCTGCTGGTGTCTACGCTTTTGCTCTTGTGGTTTATACTAGGTAAAAGAGTATTTTCCATGCTCCAAAGGAGCAACTGCTAGATTAGTGAGGTGTTATGAGTAAGCAGGATTGCTCTGAACTCTAATGTTCAAAGTTTTATTCCATACTAATTTTTTTAAGAGAGAGGGAGGAAGGGAGAGAGAGAGGGAGGGAGGGGTAGAGAAGGGGAGGAAGGGACAGAGAGGTAGAGAAGTGGAGGGGTAAGGTGGAGGGGGGAGAGAGAGGGAATCAATTTTATTTTTTCATCTGGTTTTTGTTTCTCTAACACTTTCTTAGTTGTCTATGTGGTGCTGGGATTCAACTCTGGGTCTTCGGATATGCCAGGTAAGTGCTCTAACCACTGAGCCCCTGCTCTAGCCCTATTCCATACTTTTAATAAAGCTGAACTACCAAAAGTAAGATTCCCTCCTTCCCTCAATTCTAATACAGAAGAGATTAGAGAGCAGTGATTAAGAGTATGCTCAAAGACAACAAAGGTGGAATCCAGCTCTACGACAAAACTGTCATGTAGGGCCCAGTTTTCTCACTGGAAAAGAGAATTAGCAATAGCTCCTAAACCTCATGGGCATCAAGAGATCTGAAATGAAAAAGCATGTGTCATATCAAATGGTTTGCCCAATGTGAGTCATCAAAAATGCTTATTGTTAATATTACTATATTACCTATTGCGGGGAAAGGGCCCACTACAACATAAATAAGATAAAACGAATACATTCTCTCTCATGTTCATCTCAATTATCAGAATCAGTTACAGGTGGGGGCAAGATGGCTCCTCAAAGCCATCTGAGCAGTGCAGAAACACTTGGGAAAAAAGTCCCAGACAGAGTAAAGCAGGAGGTATCAGCTAGAGGCAATTTTACCTGGCTGTCACAGATTGAGAGAAAGAAGAAATCTGTTGACATGCTGTTAAAAATCCTACCAGGCATAGGATACACCCCTAGTCCCAAAAGAGAACAATCTGACCCCAAATGGCAAGGTGATGAGGTTCAGAAACCCTGTTCCCTAAAAGAAAGTGAAAGAAATACATGGTTTCTAAATCTGAACTCCAGAAAATTACCGAGAAAATAAACATAGTTTAAAAATGAACCTGAGATTTCACTGAGTCCAGGATTCACATCATAGACATACAGTAATGTGGCAAGGTTCTTCGTGACAATAAACCTTCCTGAACAGGTCCATCATGTAAACAATCTTCAGATAAATTTTATTCCAAAGTGAATAATGTCATAAAGTTATTGTGAAATTTGAAGTTAAACTTCATTCAGAAAAATAAACCTAAATAACATTCAAAACCCAAAACAGTAGGCAGGAAACTAAAACATTGTTGAAGTAGTGTACAGACAGTGGCCTCTTACTACAGGCCTCTTTACCTGATGGCAGAGGCTGCACAGCTCCCTTACAGACACAGATGTGTCACTCCTTGGTGATTATCTTTTTCTGGTCTGGGGACCTGCATGACTAAAAATTTTCCCTCAATTTTAATGCTGTTCTATTAGCTTTCCAATAGAAATTATACTGCTCTTCAATAAATCAGAGTCCCATTCTTTGAAGTAGGAGTGTAAGACAATGTCAAGTATAATTTCAAATACACATATTGCCTAGTAGGAAATACATATATACATATCTATACCTATACACCTATCTATCTATGTATCTATCTATCTATCTATATATATATATATATATATCCCCCAATAAAAGATTAGAAAGGAAGCTAATGTGACTCTTGCTCTGAGACTTTTGGCTCTATGGCATTTGCCAAATAATCTAATTCATTTTCACCGAAGTTCCTTAGACAGGAGTATATTAAAATTCCCATTTACAAATAAGAACATTGAATTGGCAAAGAAATAGTTCTGTACTAACTGCAAAAGTGCTTAAAAAAATGAAATGGAGTGTTAAAATTCTTTCTGCAATCCTTAAAGGAAAAAAACCTGTATTTAAAATATTCCTGAAGATGACAAAGGAAGTCTTCTACACAACAAAGACTATAATTTTATTCATTAAACCAAAGGTTTTTCTTTAATTTAAAAAATATTGAATATACAAGACATTTGTATACCTAAGGGGAAAATAACTCAAAAAACACAACAACAACAAAAACTGCAGCAGAGAGCTATTTAAATATTTAACATTGAGCAAGGTAAGGATTCATGCAAATCTTATATCACACTGCTAAAATATTTAATGCATAATACTTTTTTTGCAGAGCACAAGAGTACATTGTTTTGCAATGTTGCAAAACAAACAAAACACAAAATAAGACAACAACAACAACTAAAAGGATCTTTACTCACCCTTCTGAAAGAAAAATTTCCTATAATAGTATGCACCAAGATCCACATGTTCCACAATGTATCTTTTCACTCTGTCTAGATGCAACACCAAGTTTTCCTTGGGCACTTCAAGTACGGCCACTCCCGCATTTGTGCAATGGGCGCTAAGGGTAGACTCAAAGGAGGCACTTTCACATCCACTAAAGGAGCCAGAGTTTGATTTTGACAGGCTGATCTTCCTTTCACCTTCTCCACCTATCTCATTCCGAAAATATGGACAGCTCATTACAAGTTCATTGCTTTTATCATCTCCCTGGTCCATGCTGAGACTTCCTTTGGAGTTCAGGTCCTCTGTGCTACCCATTGGGGAGCTAAAACTGGCTGAATGGGACAAGGGCCCAGAGACCAAGGATGCTACAGCTGCTGCTGAGGCTCCTGTGGTGGTATTTCTCCTCTTAATAACATTGTGCCTATTCATAATTGCCTCATTCAAATCGAATAATATACTCTGGACATCATAGTGGGCAAAGCACTTAGGACATGTCCAGGGCCTGACAGAGTCTTCTGATCGGTTGTCCTCTAGGTCCGAGGATTTCCCAAGTTCTTCACCTTTGGCGTTGCGTAATTTACGAAAAATGGATGAGTCTCCAGTTTCAGACTTGGAACGTCGCTTGAGTGGTTTTTCCCTTTCCTTAAAAAGCCTGAGGTTCTCTCTCTGTGAGATAGGCCCGTCAATAACATCCAAGGAGAAACCAGAACCCTTTCCCCCACCAGCAATGAGAAAGTCACTGAGCTTGGTTGGAGTCGGACCTCGATCAGATTTGTCATCTTTGTAGCCCTTTAACAAATCAAAAAAGCTTTCTCCGGATGTTCCCTGCTTATCAATTGAGGATGTGCTACCGTATTCCCTGTGCAGCGATGGCCCAGTCTTGTACGTGGGTGAGATACATTCATCAAAGCTGTCCACGTCCAGCTCACTTATGGTGATGTCACTGTTGCTCCGCTGCCGTATTCTGCGGAGAGCTTTCCTGGGCGAGCTGGGATAGGCTTCAGGCATGAGAAATCTAGAGTCCATGCTCTCCGAAGGTCTGGTCTTGTTTTTCAGCGTGTTCTGTATGCTCTTCAGCATGGCTGAGTCATTGGAACTGAGGCTAACAGAACTTCCCTGACTCACAGGACTGCTTTTGGAGGACATGCTCTCAAGGCAACTTGAGGTTTCTATTTCCTGGCTCGAGCGGCTAGATTCTTTAATGTTTTCCTTTCTTGGGGGCCAATCTGCAATCCTTGCCCTAACCCCCATTTTTGGGACTCCAGGGGTTGAGGTTATATGATGAGAACCTTCACTTCGAGGGGGCCCTACGGGAGTCATGACTGATGACCCTAAGCTGCCATTTTGGGACCTGAAACGGCGCATGTAGAAGTCATCAGTATGGACTTTGGGAGTGCTGTCTGTGCCGATAACAGAGGTCCTGTCAGTGGCAACAGGCCTTTCTGTCTGTGACCGCTTCAAGCTGGTCATGATGTAGCAAGCAGACTTAAATCCCTGCAGAAAGGACAATCATGTCTGTGTTTTAAACATGCACTTCCCTTTCGGAAAACAGCTTCCAGAAGGCCCAACGGTTGCATGAGATCTTAAACTTTTTCATTTAAGAGGCTAAATGATCCCTAATTTTCCAACCATTGAAAATCCATATCTTCAAAACATTGTAATCCACAACAGTTCCTTTGCTTCACTTTAATAGATGGCTTTCTTTCAGAAAAAACTGAATGGAACTTGTATTACTGGGACTCTGTGATTGCCATGATCCCATACTTTCTCTAAAAAAGAGAAGGACAATTTGAATTAGCATTTGATAAAGACTTTTAAAAATAAATATGCAACTGCCAAAATGAGGCATATGAAGATAAAAGACTCAACACTGTATTGTGGTTCACAGTTCCAGGATCCATATTTTTAGTAAGGCAGATTTGAAAGAAAGGCAAGAGTAAAGTCATTTAATAGGAGCCATTATTTATATCAAAAGAAGACAATCTTTCAGCATAATATACTATTTCATAAAATTGGGGCTGGGGGTGACATCTTGTTCTGGGGCATCACAGCTCCTACTCCAAGTACAGACTTTTGTTTCAGTGACCTGTACTAATGCAGAGCATCATGAGCCACTGTGCTGACCAGAAGTTTGAGACCTAACCAAACGAATCCGATAATCAGAGCAATACAAGGTCAGTTTTGACAAAACTAAAAATTAAAAAATCATTTTATTGAGTATGCTATAATGCATACTTTTAAACTCCTTTCCATATTTCAAAATCAATACTTGTTCCTTACAAGGGCTTAACATAGTTGGCAAGATCAAACACAGGAGGGAGAAAACAAACAGGTTTCCCGGATCCATTATACCCATTAGCATTCTTCTGTATTTTCCTCCACTTTATTACTTACCCAAATGAGGAACACTGCAGAATGAATCTGGCATTCACTGCAACCTCTTTCTAAGCTCGCTTTAGTTTCATCTACTCATGAGGCTGGAAGTATTCCACTAATTAACAAAATGTCTGCATTTCTTTAAGCGGTGCAATCTAATCCATCCCATCAGCACTAATTTATGACGATGGCAGAAACAAAATGCTGCTCTGGGCAGCCCTCTCCATATCCCCCAACAGACTACAGAGAATTGACGGCATCCTTCCAGGTGACGACCAGGAAAACGAACTTCCTCATGAACACATCAAGCAGGAGGCAGGACGCACAGATTCTGAGTACAAAATCCTGCATGGTTGCGTACATCCTGAAAAGAAAGGCAGAGGATCCTTTCCCAAGACTCCAGAAATTACACAAGAGGTGGCCTTTACATTCTTGCCAGATACATGTTTGGAAAGATGCTGCTGAACCAGCACGGAGCTGACAGGGCAGCATTGTCTACAAATCACTCTGACACAGAGGAGGACCCCAGCTCCCAGCATGCTGCACTCAACAGTAACAAGCACTTACTTCCCCGATAATTAAGCATCTCGCTAGTCGGCTTCCTGCCTCCAAGGCAGCCGCTTTCATTTCTCCTGCAGCACACAGCATCATTTTAGAAGACTCGCTGCTATTTAAAGCTGGAACATTTAGGGGTGTTTAAAAAATGCACGCTGCCTGCAGAATGCAGGGCTTGCACAGGCTGAGTCTGGGCAGCTGGTCAGAGACATGCCCACTGTTTTCGCACACGTTCCTCTTCCCCACCTTTTGTGGAAGGGATAATGGTTTTGTACTGCTACCTAATTAAGCCTGGCTTTTGGGCTTCCTAGATACTCTGCAGATCAGATTTGTTATGATTTCCTTTACATTCCAGAACTTTACACACTCCTCTTTTAACTGCAAGCCTTTAAGTGGAATAATGTGCTAACTGTTGCTTCCAGCAGCAGTGAGGGATAACACGTGTGGCCACAACTAAGGCTCAAGAAGTGCTCCTCACAAAACGGAAGGAAACCAACTAACTGGACCAAAAAGCAAACATCTGTCCATCTCAAAACACCCTGATTATCTCAGTAAAATAGATAAAATAGAGCCCTCCCAAAAGATGTTAACATGAAGAATAAGTATAAGTATATTCCTATAAAAGTTAAGATACTTCCAGCATTTCTTACAACCTCATAGAAATTCAAAGAAATCATCTTCCTTTACCAGATCATTCATCAAGAGGCCAACACACAAGGCCCCCATGATCAAAACTCATTCCTGAGGCTTGAGTGCTGGCTCGGCGGTTACAGCGCTGGCCGGGCATGCGCAAGTATGCGAGTTCGAACCCCAGCACCACGTATACAACAAAGCTTCGGAGCAATGAAAACCACATGAAAAAAAACTAAATAAAATTGATTAAAAAAAAAAAAAGCCTCATTCCTGCTGCATTTCATGTGCCTTATAAAATGGTTTGCAGCACGACTGTCTGTGAAGTAAAATCCACTGTAGGAGGAAACTAAAAGCCAGCACTAAAACACAATATATAAAACTCACTTGGAAATGTCAGTCTTCACTCAGGATTTTCCTTGCCAAACTGACTTATTCACATTTTATATTTTAACAAATTTTTAAAATGTTTATTTGTTTATTGGTATCTGACATTGAACCAGGTGTATTAAACCACTGAGCCACATCCCCAGCACCCTTCCCCCCACACACACTTTCTTTTTTTAAACACAGGGTCTACCTAAAGTCGCTTAAGGCTTCATTAAATTGCTGAGACTGGCTTTCAACTTGCAATCCTCCAGCCTCAGCCTCCCAAGTCACTGGGATTGTAGGCGCGTACTACCACACCCAGCCTAAAACTTCGTTTTTAAATATACAAGTTTTTTTTTAACAATTTAGAAGAAATGTCTTATTAGATCTTTTGACTGAAACAACTTAATCTCTCCCTATCCCCATTTCAAAATATAGATGATCACATATGGAGAACCACAGTTTAGTGGCACGTAAAAACTGAAGAGGTCTGAAGCAGGCAACTAAATTAAATAACAGATTTTTTTTTTTCCCAGTCATGAGGACTTTCTTTCCTATATTTATAAGGCCCCTCTCCTTCTTCCTTCCTCTCCTTATCCTTATTTATATTGTCAAACACCTTTGAGGCACAATATAAACTTTGGGCACTGACTAGCATATATAGAAATATACACAACGTCTGTCCAAGTATGCCAGATGATAATATACATCAATAACATCTTAAATCTACTTCTTAGAGTTGACTGAATTAGCAAATAATATATGTTGACAATTATTAGCAATTCTACTAAATAGCAGCAAACCTGCCTCAGGATCATTAAACATGGTAAAGGGCAAGAGAACTAAAGAGAAGAACAATGAACCTACAGCATGTCATCTCCATCTGTTAAAAGAGCAAGCTGTATAGAAATTTCCCTTCTACATGTTTAATTTTATAGCTCTAGATACTACTTAAGTCCATGGTGAATCCACTTAGCTAGAACAGTAAGCTCCTCTATAGCCACACACAGTTCACTTCCATGAGCTTGACCCCATCCGCTGAAAGTCTTTCACCACTCACAGTCTATCCCAGTCTAACCCTTTTCTGACAATGCCCTTCTTCTAGAAGAACTACTTCCTCCTCCCTTTTAAATCATTCCCAGAACTCGATACTCTCTTCTGAGCATGGGCCTCACATCTGGCTCTAGTATTTGAGCAAACCGTTCTTCCCTTCCAGGGAAGCTCAGGTGTAGTGGGGCAAGACAGGCAGGTACAAAGACGAAGTGTGGTAGAGGGCATGGCAGGGATGGGCATGGGTCATGCCTCCTTCCTGTGTACTTCCTATTCTGACTGTAAGCTGTTTAACAATAGGAACTATGTCCCGGTGAGACTCAGCGTACCATCACAGACCAGAGCCAGTCGGAATATCAAATCTCCGGCGTGGAACCTCCAGGGATCTCTTTACTGCTGAAGGTAGTACATATCAATGGATGTGGTGGCATACCCCTTTAATCCCAACTCAGCCCGCTGAGGCAGGAGGATCACAAGTTCAAGATCAGTCTCAGCAACTTAGACCCTGTCTCAAAGTGGGGTGGGGGGGAAGGCTGGGGCTATAGCTAAGTATATAGCACTCTGGGTTCAATCCCCAGTATCATCAAAAAACGAAACAAAGAAACAAAAAACCAAAAAAAACCCCAGCCCTTGTACCTCTCTCTGAGGTGTCTGCACGTGAGCCCTCCTTGAAACTGCTTTCTTCTGTCCGCTGCGACTACCATGTGCTCCCACCTCTCCTCCCCACTGTTCAGTTATCATTAGTGGGTTCCATTTAAACACAAGGACAGCAGGTTACAGCCTTGGCTTACTTCTCTCCCCACTTTTCCTATTTTGGGAGGGGTTCAAGGCATTACTACTAAGATGCACATAAGCACCGAGTGCTTTAGGAGGCGACAGCAGGCACAGGTGCCATGTGCTCATGATCCTCTCCACTGAACTCCAGATAAAACCCACACAGGTGCTTGTTTAACAGCTTCCTTATTTATCAAATTTTACAATTAATTAACAAATGACCAAGCAGAAAACTGGGAAAGTCAATTAAAAAAAAAGTAACTGGTAAGGGCATGAGGACAATAAATAATTCAAGGAACTGAATAGAAGGAGTGACATCAGGAAGTTCCTTCATGTCTAGAGTACACAGACCAGTTCAAAGGTTAACAAGATGTGGTCCAAAATGGGCTGATGTGTGTTGCTGGTGTATTCTCAAATACAGGACCAGCTGGCAACAGAAATTACTTCACTGGCTCACACATACACGCACACAAAAAAGCTGTTCCGTCAGTACGTTACTTCAGAATCTAACAAGGACAGTGTATTTCAAACAAATGCAACTTCCGGTTCTTGAATGGTGAAAGATCCAAAAAGGCAAAACTCTTCCACACCCCTCCTGGCTTCCCTGAATTCACTCACATTCCAGTGAAGGAGCGTCTCAGACAGAAGGAACATTCCTCTCTCAAGTGAGCGCCAGAAACATGCACAAATATCTCAGTGCAGTGCTATGGATGATTTAAGATTTATGAATCAGCACATAACTTTTTAGACTGGAATTTCCCCTTCTTTCCTTTCCATTCTCTTCCTTCAGCAAAAAGCAGGAAAGACTGGAAAAAACAGAGTTGATAAATCTAGTTTCTGCTCTTCAAATGCTCACTATCTGAAAAAGACAACACCACAGAACAGATCCTATAATCTTGTGCTGAAATTAACAAAGTGAATAGAGGAGTTGCAGGTCCAAAACATAAAACAGGATAAAAACTGAATTTAGAGATTAAAAATTTATTTTTAAATGTCTTGCTTTAGGCTGGAGAGGTGGCTCAGTCAGTGGTAGAAAGCTTGCCTGGCAGGCACAAGGACCTGAGTTTGATCCCCAGCACCACATACACAAATAAGTGGAGGAAAAACAAAGAACAGATGAAAAAATTAAAATTGGCTTTCCCTCCTTCCCTTTCTTTAGAAAGAAAAGAAGAAAAATTATGCTTGTTTAACCAGACCAGAGTATGGATCCAAAGAGAGAAACATATGTGCCTATCACCCTCCCAAGTAAAAATATTCAACGAAAAAAGTTACAAGTTAAAAGCTTAATAAAGCTTGAAGATACTTTGCATAGCTGAGGGTGAGATAAAGAACATGAAAATTTGGCAGAAAGCTTGAAGACTGAAGGGGGCTAAGAATAAAGAAGGGACTGAGCAAGTTGCCTGTAGAATTATTAATAAGTAGCAAAATGATTCCATAACTGGAAAATAAAGAATATAAAGACATATTACTCTCGTACATTCAAGTATGTAAACTTATGCAATAAGCAGCTGATAAAATACCAAACACTTAGGTGTAAAGAGGTTCAAGTAGGAAGATAAAAATAGGAGTTAAAAGGTAAAAGGAAACAAGTGAGAAGGTAAACGTAAATTAGAACTGTCAGAGGATAACACAACATGTTTGAGATGCAATAAATTAAACACCAAAAAGGAAAGAAAGAGGGCTCACCAACTTGCCAGGAGCACTGGAAGTTTCATGTCTGGCAACAGGAAATAGATCAAATCAGACCAATGAAGCAAATGAGTGCTCTTAACACAGTAATTTGTACTTCAACAGTCACTTCAAATACATTTTAAAAACTTACCAATGCTGCAAACTTTGATGTAGTAATGAACTAAATAACTTATTACCAAATATAATCTGGGAAAAAGGGAGTATGAAAAATAGACACCAATAGGACAAACCAATGAACAGCAGAATTGGTATATAGGTGAGAATATTTGACGAATTTTTCCAAATTGTGCTCAAATTACTGAATTTATTTATTCATCAAAAGAGGTTCCTTAACTCAGGGACTCATTAAATATCACTTTCTTAGTACATATTAATACATATTAGCATACAAAAAACCTCTTATGAAACCCATAGTTCTAAAAATCACCACCACTAACTTTATTAAACTAAGATATTTCTTAAGCAATTTGATCCTGGACTTACTATTTTAAAAAACGGAGTGTCTTTGTGCCATGCATCTTGATGGCCTCCTAATTAAGAACAAGGAGGCTCGTTTGAGAAAAATGCAGGATAAAAACAAAATTTTGTATATGCATTACAAATTTAATGATTTTTTTTTAAGAGAAGGACAGTGAGAGAGACAAAGAGAGAAACAACTTTATTTAGTTTTTCATATGGCCTTAGTTGCTCCAACACTTAGTTGTGTATGTGGTGCTAGGGTTTGAACTCAGGTCCTCGTGCTTGCCAGGCAAGCACCGAAACCGCTGAGCCACCGCTCCAGCCTCAATTTGGTGATGTTTTAAAATGCTAAATATCAAAGAAAGTTCAAAGAATTTCCAATAATTGTCTTTAGATAGTTGAATTATGAATAATTCCTGCTTTTTCTTTTTGTTTTTTTTTTAAATAATCAAAAACAAAGATTAAGAGAAAAAACATCATTCTATTGCTAAAAACAAAATATGATCTGGGACTGTGATATGATGAACATACCCTTGAACAATAATTATAAAACACTGTACTGCTAAACCTCTCATCAGTCACATCAAAAAATAAATCAGAATTTAACCCATGTCAGGGACTTTCACAGGGAGATGTTCTTGTGCTAAATCCCCCAATTAAAATGAAATCAAACAGGGCTACACAGGACTAAAGATGGTAAGATGAGCAGTATGTACGGCATCTGAACGGTGATTTCATACCGATGATTAACACAACAGCTCTCTCCCCCCATTTGCAGGTGCTTTCTTCGTGCGTAACATGGACATTGAGAGTCGCTCATGCCAAACAGTCTCACTTTGCTACTTGTTCAATTTTCTCATATGGTTTCAGTCCTTCAATCCTCACCTGCACCCTGAGGTCAATGTCACCATTTAATGGATGAAGAAGCAGTTCACAGAGGTAAATGACATGCCTAAAGCCACAAAGCTAAACAGACAGTGGATGCCACCAGATGCTCACCAGGCGGTGGGCTCCCTCTCAATAAATACTGGGCTGGCAGCTAAAGAATTATGTGGCAGTCCAATGTGGTGCTGCATGCCTATAATCCCAGAGGCTCAGGAAGCTGAGGAAGGAGGATCACAAGTTCAAAGCCAGTCTCAGCAACTTAGGGAGGCCCTAAGCAATTTAGTGAGACCCTACCTCACATTAAAAATTAAAAAAAAAAAAAATCTGAGGATGTGGCTCAGTGGTTAAATGTCCCTGATTTGAATCTCTAGTACCAACTTTTTTTTTTCTGGCAGAAAACTGCTTTGAAAATACAATATACAAAAGGCCTCCCTTTACAGCCCAATTATCATTTCTAAAGTCCAACCTGAGCACACATCTCTCCATACTCAGAGGAAATGCATCCCAGTGGGAGAAAAAAATATTAAGTGATAACTAATTTTTAAAAGTGGCCATTCAGTCTAGAACCTTCAGTGGCTCCTCAACAGTCACCTGATTAGGGTCTGACTTGGGCCTGGAATATAAGAATAACTGGAAACTGCCTCCAAACTCCCTCCTTCTTATCCCAACAGAAGGAAACAGGTTAGCACTACTGCCATAAAAATCTACCAGACCACTGTGCCTGAACATTTAGAATTTAAAATTTTGAGCAGTTATATAAAAGAAGACCTTGTCAGAACCTATGATTCCCCATGATTCAAGGCCAAGAACTGAAAGTCTCCCAAAGGTCAAAAGCCTACCTATGAAGCCAGATTTCCTCATGCCCTGACTCGGCCTGTTGGTTACACCATGCTGCCCTTCCAGACCTGTTTTTCAGTAACCTGCTGCCACTGGCTATGTCCACAGTCCTGCACCAAGCACTGCCACCACCTAGATCCCCAGCAGCACTCTGTAGGGAGACACTCACCACCCCTTCCACAAGAAGATGCAGCTCAGGAGAGACCAGGCCACTACTGTCTCTAGAGTCTGGTCCTGAGGCCAGTTTCTTATACCAGGGCATCCTCCTTTCTAAAAACCCTCCTCTTCTGCTATGTACTGAAATCTGTGACTAGCTGTAAACATCTCTGGGTCTTTTTTCCCCCAACTTTTGGTTAATGGGGTAGAGATCTTTCCTGTCTTTATCTCCTAAGACCAGCACCTCTGAAATATTTTTATTAGAAAAAAAAAAAAAGAAATAAAAGTCACAAGCTCTCGGCTAAAATGGAATAGAAAGCAACTTATAAGGGACTAGGACTGCAGCTCAGTGGAAGAGCACATGCCCAAAGTGAGAAGGGCCCAGGGTTCAATCCCCAGCAGCAAACAGAGTAGAAAATAACCAATAAATTAACGAAATTTATATCATAATAAAAATGTGTATTTATCTCATAAACGGCTGTTCAAAAACATGCCAAAGCTAAGCCCAGATCATAACTTAATATGTATTTCAGCTTCATCTTTCCACCTTAATGTGCTTCCACAATAGTAGTGACTGAAAACTAACGGCAGCTTGACCTTGTTCCTCATCCTCTCAGTATCAAAAGGCATGAAAAATGGGCATGGAAATAAGTAAAACTCTTAAAAGAGCAAAAAGAGAAGACTGGATAAGACTCTATCAAAATGAAATAACTAATACACAACAGATTTTAAAACCCTGGCAAGAAAAAAAAAAAAAACATTCGCAGAGAACAAGAGAAGCTACAGTTAATATGGCACTGGTGAGAGAGATAATAGAAACCAGAGATTAAAAACAATTCCCATCAACTCACTGATAGTCTAAGTAATTTTTATCTTCTATGCTCAATTTTTCTCTCATACAAAAGTCTTTTCTTTTCTTCCCGTTTTTCAAAGTTGTCTTTTGAAATCAATGAATTATATGCTTATTAAAAATTTTATAAATGGGGACTGGAGCAGTGGCTCAGCGGCTATGGTGCTTGGCTGGCATGCGTGAGGATGAATGCAGGTTCAAACCCCAGCACCTCACATACACAACAAAGTAACAGAACAATGAAAACCATATGATAAACTAAATAAAATTGATTCTCCCTTTCTCTCTTTCTCTCACTGTCCCTCTCTCTTTAAATTTAGAAATGGAAATACAAACTGAAAAGTATGTATCTTCTTCAAAGTGTCCCAATCCCAACCCCAGCAGTAGCTACTCCTATGAGTTCGTGTATTCTTCTGATATTGTGTATGAGCAGAGTACATAAAAAAGGAGAAAATTACTCAGTCTAAGAACACAGGGAGAGGATCTAGCACACAGAACTGCTCACTTCTGAAGAGACTCGTGGGCCTGAAGAACCAGGAAAGAAAGGCGAAGGGATGGGTATGAAGAATCACAGGACAACGCTGCAGCGGAGGCAGAGTGCCTCCCTACTCAAGCTGACGAGAACCTGGCAACAGCCCAGTCTCTCAGCACGCCCCTCCATGCTCCCAGAACTTGAGTTCCATGTTCTCATGAGACTACAGGAGAAACCAAGTCGCAGACTTCTGCCCGATTCAACCCCACAGCACCCTCTTCCTTATACCAGGGGATCCTGGTGTAAGGATGCACATGGGTGCATTCTCTTTCAGGAAGTTATCCACCCCTCCACTTTAATCTTTATCCTTTATTATCCTTTAGCATCTCTTGGGAGGACCATGAGGAACTTATGGTCATTTAAATCAGGATTTAAAAACCCAAACTTCTGGGGCTGGAGTGGTTGCTCAGCGGCTACAGCGTCTGCCTGGCATTCATGAGTATATGGGTTCAAACCCCAGCACCACGTACGCAACAAAGTGTCAGCAATGAAAGCCACGTGAAAACTAAAGCTGATTCTCTTTCTCTCACTGTCCCTCCCTCTCTTAAAAAAACAAAACAACAAAAAACCAGACATTCTTATGCATGCCTGTGATGGCAGTGACTCAGGAGGCTAAAAAGGGGGATTTCAAGTTCGAGGTCAGTCTAGGCAACTCAGAAAGACCCTCAGCAGCTTAAAGAGGCACTGCTTCAAAAAACAGAACAAAACAAAACAAAACAAAGAACTAGGGATGTATCTCAATAGTAGAGGATCCTTGGGGTTCAATCCCCAGTACAAAATAAAAACAACCCTAGACATTCTGATATTGCTAGAGGCATCAGAAATTAGAAAAGCCATTTTAGGGAAACAAAGAAAAAATTGGTAGGCAAACAGAAAAAAAAAATCATGCTGCTGAGCTCTATAATCTGCCTTTCAACATTTGCAAAGAGGGGCCGGAACGGTGGCTCAGTGGTGAAAGTGATTGCCTGGCATGAATGAGGACCCCGGGTTTGAACCCCAGCATCACATACACAAGGAAGTATCAGAGCAACAAAAGCCATGTGAAAAACTCAATAAAGTTTATTCATTCTCTCTCACTGTCCCTCTCCCTTAAAACAAAAAAAGAAAAGAAAAGAAAAAAGAAAAACACTTGGAAAGGTACAGCTATCCAGAAACAGAAGGGACTTTTCTCTGCACTAGATCTTGGTCATCCTTCCTTCATTAGATCCTGGGAGCCATCTGCTTTTCCTTTTCTGGGGAAGCTTCCACTCTTTCTCAAGGCCCCCAACATACTCTCTCCTATATTCTTGGTTTCCAACAGACAATCATACAGTACACATTTTGCTTTTTCAAGATTTTGTGATGTACCAACCACGGACGTTACTGCCCAGCACTCCCAAGAACAATTCCTATCCTGACGGTTCCTTCCCTCCTCCCTATGTACAGCCACCCTATATCTCCCTGTTCATGTTTCTTCCTCTTAATTTACTCCCACATTTGGAAATATTTCAAATAATTCCTATTTCTATAGCCTCCATGATTATACTGGGTTAAGGAAGGAATCAAAGTATATCTCTAACCAGTTCCATCCATAAGTCCAACCTTACCAACATCTGGGTCTCCAAATCCAAAGTTGTAGGGGGGGTCAACATTTTCTAGAATCTCTCTGTAAATCCTTCCAGATTTAGCTCATTCCACATCACAAATCAGTGACAATCCAGTCCTCTCTCCGTACTGACCAAAACTCTGTTGGTAATTGTAATTAGCTTCTATTCCTTTTCCCTGTATTTGTCCTTGAATAGTCTATCTTTTTATATTCCTTGGACAATGCTTGTAAGGGGTTTGAGGAGGGAAAGGAAATAAATGCATTTGTCCAATCCAATGTGTTCAGGTGCAAACCGCAAGGTTATCAGTTTAAACAGAAACCTTTAGTTATTTGTAAAGAATGCAAAAACAGATAACTATCATCCAGATTTAATAATGTTAATATTCTACCAAATTTGTTGCAGATCAAGAAGAAATGCAGCTAAAATATCCATTTCTTTAGGCTCTGCAGAGAAACTTTAACCCTAAGGATGCTATACCCTAGTTTCTAGGCAAATTTCTTTATTTATTACAAATATCAAGGCATGTGTGTTAATTTAAATTTATTTTCATAGTCTACAGCTTGCCACTGACTTTTGCTTTAAGTATGTTTTCTTATGCCCGCATTTGAAAAATTTTAACATGTCAAATTTATAATAAAGGCCTTCTCTGTTTTGTTAAAAAAAAAAGTAAGTTCCCCAATATAGGACCCAGAAGAAAGGCAAGGGATCAGGGGATGTGAGGAAGAAGGTAGAGGGATGGGGTGGGGGATACTGAACAAATTGCTGAATCGTGTGCATTTAGGAATATGTGACAACTAATCCCAACATTATGTCAAACTATAATGCACAAATGAAAATAAAATACGCTGCTAAACAGTTTCCCGTGCCTGAGGAGGCCTGCTTCTCTGGTGTGTGCCTCAGCCGCACCAATTCAAACACCATGGCATCACAGTGAATCCTGCTAATCCCTTTCTTCCACAATTTACTTTAAATTTAGTGCCAAATGCTCTTGGTTTTATCGATTTTGGTTCTTTTATTTACTTATTTTTCATCAGGACTGGGCACTAAACCCAGAGGGGCTCTACCAATCAGGACTCCCCGACCTTGCCCTTTGAAGCTTTCATTGTGAGACAGGTTTTGCTAAGTTGTTGAGGCTGCTTGCAACTTGTGATCCTCCTACGTCAGCCTACAGAGTAAATAGGATTTACAGGTGTGTACCATTGCAAACCTCTTCTTTTGGTTTTAAATTCAGTCTCTCATTCATTCATTTATTTAGCTGCACCAGGGACTTACTATCCTCCTGCCCTCCACCTCTTAAGTAACTGGGATTACACATGTGCACCACCACACCTGGCCTGAATTTTTGCATCCATTTTATAAATTAATGTAGAGAACTTTAATTCTTTTAAATATAGAATTTTTCCATTCAGTAACAGATACAGCTTATCTTTACATCACTTAGTCTAAGTTCTTTAATTCATAAAACCACTGAATATTATTCGTTAGATTTATTATAAGACATTAAAATATTATTGACTAGGAATATTTATGTAATCATATTTTCTAATATACTGCTGCTAATGTGCTACAAAGCTACTGATTTTTAAAATTTATAACAAGTAATTTCAATGAATTTTTATTAGTTAATATTTTAACAATTCCCTTTACATTTTTTTTTTTTTGAAGAGAAAGGAACAGTGAGAGAGAGAGATAGACAGAATCAATTTTATTTAGTTTTTTATATGGCCTTTGTTGTTCCAAGGCTTCGTTGTGTATGTGGTGCTGGGGTTTGAACTCGTGAACATGTGCATGCCAGGCAAGCGCCGGAACCACCGAGCCACTGCTCCAGCCCCTCCCTTTACTTCTTTAGATAATATTTTCAATTTCTTTCTTTTTGTTGCCTAATTGAGTTTGTTAGTAGCTACCATGTCTACATTTAAAGTAAAATGTGAAGTTTAGAAGTAGATATAACGAATTCACAATGAATCCTACTATTATGTATACTATGATGCATTAATTAAAAAAATTTTCAAGTAGATATGTTCTATGTGAATGTTTTTATATGCAAATGTACATAATATGAATATATGGGGAAACGAAAGGATTTCAGAGGAATATAAGAAAATGAGAAGTTTTTTTGGAAGGAATTCCTTCTTTATAAATATTTGTCATATAGTAGTTTTCAATACATATAATTACTTTGGAATATGTAGGATATTACACACACCTTATAATTTTTATTAAGTATAACCAGAGTTCAGTAAGAAAATAATGAAAGCATGGCAGAATATTAAAAGGACTAACTCTTATCACACACAGGTATTTAATTGTGCAATGATACAAGATCTGCCGGTCAATAGTAGACTATTCCATACGATCCACCATTTTCACTTAAAGCAAATGGCAACATTTGTAGAATGAATTTGTAGAATAGATCCTTACATTTTTCTGTGGCATGACTTTAGTGGGAAAAAGGAATGAGTTATATTTTGAAAAGCATTTTTTTTTAAAAGAGAGAAGGACAGTGAGAGAGAGAGACAGACAGAATCAATTTTATTTAGTTTTTCATGTGGCCTCCACTGCCACAATACTTGGTTGTGTATGTGGTGCTGGGGTCTGAACCAGTGTACTTGCACATGCCAGGTAAGAGTCGTAACCGCTGAGCTACCACTCTAGCCCTGAAAAGCATTTCTTAAATGCTATGAATTTTGGTTTGATTACAAAATTAATGAAAGATGGAGCCTTCGGTAATATCACTAAGCAGCCCTCCCCACTCCCTTTCCAAGACCAGAGTTCGAACAGCAGTAATAAAAACGTAAATAGAAAGCCTCCTGTGAGACTAGATCTGCAAGACCTACCAAATAAGAACACAAAATTAGCGATAGAATGAAGAAAGTAAATAAGGCATTAGCATAAACATGAAAACGAAAGACACTAGAATGAGAAATGAAAAGTTCCAAACAGAAACTCCAAAAATTAACACACGAATAAACAGGAATCACTGTTCTTCAAAACTGGGCCCATTCCCTACTTTCTCACCAACAGCACAGAATTCTTGGCAGTCTGATGACATGAAAACTCTTTCTAGGGAAAGAAACAGAGGACATGATTCAAAGAATGAAAGGAAAAGACAAAACATGTGCTGCCTTTACCTGAAGAATCAAAGTATGGGAAAGTACAGACAAAAACTTGGGGGGCTGGACGGCGGCCTGGCAGTTACAGTGCTTGCCTGGCATGCGCAAGTACACGCGGTCAAACCCCAGCATCCACGTACACAACTAAGTGCCAGAGCAACGAAGGCCATGAAAACTCAATAAAAATTGATTCTCTCTGTCTCTCTCTCTCTCACTGTCCTTCTCTCTTAAAAAAAAAAAAAACAAACTTGGGGGAAAGTAGCCAAATTGAAATTAAGTGGAGAAAGAAAAAAACAAACAAACAAAACATGCCCGATACAAGAACCAACGGAAACACCACGGAAGAGGAAGAAAACTGCTCATGTTTACAACAGAGCAGCTGCTGGGGCAAGAGCAGGGTGTGTGTGTGTGTGTGTGTGTGTGTGTGTGTGTGTGTTAATAAATAAGAAAACTCACAAAATTAATTATTTACATCAGACAAAAGAATAGTGGGTCCAGAGAACAGAGAGCAAAAAAGCGTTATTTGCTTTTTCTATTTGGTGATGGGGACTGAACAAGTTTATGCTAGGTGAGTTAAGTTCTCCTACCAAATACAAGGCCTTAGGATAGAACCCCAGCAAAGAAGAAAGAAGGAAAGGAAGAAGGAAGGCAGGCAGGCAGGCAGGCAGGCAGGCAGGCAGGCAGGCGTGTGTGCGTGCATGCGTGTATGCATGCATGCATGAAGAAAGTAAGACATGGGCTGGAGGGGTGGCTCAGTGGTCATGTGAGGACCTGGGTTTGAACCCCAGCACCACATACACAACTAGGTGTTGGGGAAGAAAAGGAAAGATGAAAAAAATAAATAAAATTCTCTTTCTCTCTCTCTCTCATTCTCTCCTCTCTTAAAAAAAAAAAGAAAGAAAGACAGAAAAGGAAACAGGAATTTGATATTCAATTAATTTTGTGTTGACTGTGTGCCAGGGGAGTGTGGGAAGCAGGTGTCATCAAGAAGATGATGACCAGGAGGGACACACACAATGTACGCCAGGGTTGTAGAATCTTTAGGAAAGGAGGCCCCTACAGCAGTTGAACAGAAGGCCTACCTCAGGTGTGAGGTTTGGACAGATCAGGGAGGAAGGGAACATGCGCCTCAGCAGGGAGGAAGGAATCAAAGCACAATGCATGCTAAGATAGTGTGAAATGATAATGAGATAAAGAACACAGACGTCACACTACACACACATCGTGAGAAATTCAGTCCAGAGATTACACTCCAAACCATACGAGGGATAAAGGACAGAGATCACAGACAACATATCAGAAAGCATGAATATAATCCTTAAAGATTCATAGTTTAAAAAGAACCTTAGTGGGGCTGGAGCGGTGGCTCGGTGGTTACGGTGCTTGCCTGGCATGCACAAGTACACGGGTTCAAACCCCAGCACCCACGTACACAACTAAGTGTTGGAGAAACGAAAGCCTTGTGAAAAAAACAAAAAACTCAATAAAAATTGATTCTCTCTCTGTATCTCTCTCTCTCACTGTCCTTCTCTTAAAAAAAAAAAAAAAACCTTAGTAATGTAAGCATGCAAACAAAAGCAAATTACTTCAATGTATTGAAAGCACTCAGTTTGTATTAAAGCAAATCCCCCAAATTCAACATGCTGCTTTCAAGATACAAAAATAAGGGGGGGATTTTAAAGGAGATATTTAACAAAATCGTATTACAAGGAAAGGACAGAAGGCAATATTACTGGGTGTGAAGTTTGAAAGAATAATCTGTACCAAAACATGACATTTTTGTGTCAGTAACAAATGAAATCAAGGCAAAAAGTAGGATATAAAAGGAGAAATCAACTGAAATAGAAAACTAATAATCAGACAAACATTTACTGGGTGTTTACTCTGTCTCAGCTAGTTTTCTTAGCACCCAAGTCATAAAACTGAATAGAAGTGACAAAAGTCTCTGCTTTCCACGGAGTTACATTCTAGGGAGAAATACCAATAATAAGTAAATTATTTTTGCCATGCTACAGAGTGCTACCCAGATTTAATGAACACACAACATACACATGTATCTAATTATTACACAGCAGCGCAGAGTTATACAGTGAAAATAAGGAAATGATAATGAAGCAAGAAAGAGAAGAACGATGCTAGGAACCTTAGTTCTAAAAATGAGTCAGGGGCTGGGCATGGTGGCACACACGCCTGTAATCCCAGCAACGTGGGAGGCTGAGGCAGAGAATCACAAGCTATGAGGCCAGCCCCAGCAACTTAGTGGAACCCTGTCTCAAAATAAAAAAAATGAAAAAGGCTGAGGATGTAGTTCAGGGGTAGAGCCCCACTGGGTTCAATCCTCAGTGCCCCCCCACACACACACACAAATAAAAGGTACACGTGGTCAGGGAAGACAAAAACTGAGAAGTGGGCATTTGTGCAGAGCTGGTAAGAAAGACATCAAGGCAATAAAGGCATCAAATAGTCCCAGTGCACAAAGATAGTAATGACAGAAAACAAATGAAACTAATGAGGGCTGGGGGTGTAGAAAAATGGTATAGATGTGCTTAGCATGAAGCAAGCCCGGGCTTAACTCATCAGTACCCCCCACGCCAAAAAAAAGTAAAGAAATTAACGAAACAAAGTAATGCTGACCTCTGCACCCTAAACATAGCCTCAACGTTCCAGCCAATTACCTATGTGTGTATACAAAAATGTATACTTTGGATCAAAGTGTAATTCTTAGGTGTGCCCAATGAAAACACAACAAAGTAACAAGAAGGTATGCTAGCAAAATGAAAGATAAGAACACCTGAAAAATGAAAAGAAAACCTCCTGGATTAATCCAAAGTCATATACTGACAAAAATGTGTAACTGAAAGTAGAGAAAACTGTAAATACAATAAAAGGTGAATTTTAATAAACTGTAAACATCAAAATGATTTAATAAATATAACTAGGATTTTTGACAAAATCCATAAAATTTCTATATGGCTAGAAATCATTCTCATAGAAATAAGAGAGAAGCACGGGTAAACCACGCTGGAGACTGGAGCACACAGGCGCCCGTGTGCCCACACACCAAGCATTTTTACAATCTGAAAATGACACGTAAGCAATGACATCAACGATTTCCTATTCAAAACACAATATGGGACTGGTGATATAGCTCAGCATTTACAGGGTCCTGGATTTGATCCCCAGACCACCAAAGCAAATACAAAAAAAAAAAAAAAAGAAAGAAAGAAAGAAAGAAAAGTCGAATAATGAAAAGACCAATAGAATTAAAATTATTGAAATACTCCTAAATATAGAAGATACAGAAATTCTCATAATACCTTCCAACTTTCAGAAATCTTAATCTCTTAAAATAAGACTCACACACTCCATGTTCCATACACGTAGGTAAAAACATTTAAACAACACAGGAACTTAAAAAAAAAAGAAAAAAAAAACACTAGTTACACAACCAATTCTAGAGTTAAATAGGGTTCCAACACCAACATTAAAGATATTAGAAAAAGCTACTGATAAACAAACTTTGCACAATCATTGATGCACATAAATAAAATCTGAATCTGTTAATAATTCACATAAATAAAAGTATCATTTAACAGACACCAAAGTCGTCATATAATTCTATACGAAGTTTCATAAAAGTGATCTTCATTTTTTCGTAAGGCATTTAAACAAAAAGCTATTAACTATTATTAGAGATTAGATAATCTGCTATATCCTAGGATGAAAATGATACAAATAATAGAGAAAAAAATATAAAAATACTATTTTTTGAAGGCCATAGACATGATAGCTGCTATGCTGACTCCAACATCCCCATGTAAATGACATCATCAGGCACACAAACTGAGACAAATCCTATAAATACCATAAATAAAACATGATCACTTACACAGAGTTTAAGCAAATTATTCAGAAAAATATTAACAGCACACAGCAGCTCTGTGCAGTGACAACCATGGCTAACAAATGTCCTATACTAGAATGTATCACCCTGCAATGTGAAATAACACTTTGCTATCTAAAGAAGTAACAAATTGAAGAAGAACAGAAAGATGTCATTTTAAAGAGGAAAAAAGACTAGAAAATATTTAGTGTTGCTACCATAAGATAAAAACCAACAATTCTTCCTTTGTTGAATAATTTTCTTTAATTAATACCAGGGAAAACTGAAGGAAAGAACTTGTATTTTTATATTTTGCTGGTAGGATTGTAAATTAGTATAGTGCCACTGGATTGTAATCAACTAAATGTTTCAAAGCCACTGATATGTTTCTGAATAAAACAATTCAAACACTAAAAAATTAATATGAATAAATATATAAATTACAGCATTAACTAAATACATAACTGGAAAAGGGTTAAGTCCATTTTATAACTTCAAAATGATTTTTTAAATGATATACCACTTGGGGAAATTTCTGATATGCTTAAAAATTAGAATATAGGGCTGGAGCGGTGGCTCAGCGGTTTCGGCGCTTGCCTGGCAAGCACGAGGACCCGGGTTCAAATCCCAGCACCACGTACACAACTGAGTGTTGGAGCAACTAAGGCCATGTGAAAAACTAAACAAAGTTGTTTCTCTCTTTCTCTGTCTCTCTCACTGTCCCTCTCTCTTAAAAAAAATTTAAAAAAAATTAGGATATAAATTTATGTATATATGATTATCACTGCTTACTACACATTTTGAAAATGGATCATCTTCAAGGCATTTTTATTACAAATAAACCCAGAGAGCTACTGGAAATAATCCCTTTAAAAACATACAAATTCATCAGATAGGTTTCAAATTTTAATTTAGGAGTATTATGACTAAAATCTCACTTTTTCATCATACAGTTAACATTAAGCAATACTCTAAACCACAGTATTTGGTAACCTAATATCTGAGTCTCCTGGGAAAATGACAAGGTATAACTACAAAAGAATATCTGAAACAAGAATTTCAAAAATGGGGCTCAGTGGTTATGGCGCTTGCCTGGCATGCGTGACGACTGGGGCTCGAATCCCAGCACCGGATACACAACTGTCAGCGAAACAAAGGCCAAATGAAAATATAAATGAAATTAACTCTCTCTTCTCTCTCACTCTCTTTTAAAAAAAGAACTTCAAAAACAAAATCCATAATTTATTTCAAGAAATGAGGGAACAAAGGAATTCAGTGTGCACTTCTGAGCTCACCTGGCACACACTAGGATCCCCTTCCAGCAGGTGTGTCAGACGCTGTTCATCACCCATCTTAGTTTGTTCAGGCAGGGGGGTGGCACTGTGGCATGGCTTCCTACTACAGCTCCTGCAGACCACCCTGGAATCCTCTACATCTGCCACCACCCTCATGCCCCTGGGCAGCGCCTGGCCTAGGGGTGACCGCTTCATCTCCATCTGACCAGTGAAATGGGAGCAGAAGGCTGCACGGTGCATCTTCTTGGCAAACTTCAGCTCTCCTGACAGAAAGGAACAGACTCAGCTAGTCCCTGCCCTCCTCTTTCCTCCTCCCCTTCCTCCTGCCTGGAAGAACAAGAGGCATCTTCCATGCACGAGGCCAGGGTGAGGAAAGACACCAAGTACACGACCCAGCCATGGAGAGCTGACTCATGAGGCCGCTTCTTATATGAGAAAAACAATTTTCATTTGCTTGAGCCTCAGAGTAGCTTAGGGCTGACTGCATTCTTAACTGGCACAACTAATACATACAAACAGATACATGTCATTTTTGTTTCCAAACAGTTGCCATTTAATTTTTGCCAAAACCAGACAATATTTTGATCCAAGAGAAAGTTTACACAGGAGTTTGTAAGAAGAATGAAGAAATAAATGAATAAATAGATGGTAGACTTCAACAGGATCTTTAAGATGCACCTCTAAATTTAGTTCCTATAGTATTCAGAGTCCACTAAAGACATATAAATATCTTTCACGTGTAGCATAAATTTGGTCTATTAATGAAAAAGTCTCATTCTCTCAGATTACATTTCAATGATTATCTGAGGAAAATTACTCCATGGCTCGAGAAAATGAAGTGAATGGTCACACAGAAAAATATTTACTCTCCAAGTTATTTCTCACATTTTGATTTTTGGAATACATGGCTGTGAAGTTTCAAAATTAAGTCTCTCATTTGGTAGGAAAAATGCTGCAAATGCTTACTATGATAAATCTGGCTCAGAGTATTCTAACGACATATCAAGACGTAGTTCTTTTTTTTTTTTTAATGTCCTCTTTATTAATCCAGGCTTCTTGATCAGGTAAATACAAGGGTCACAGCATCTCGCAAGGTCACATGGACATCTCTGTAACGTCAATACCACCCTAAATGATAAAATCATGAATGCTTGATAGAGTTTTGACATAATTCCGGCACAAAATGTTTGCTGGCATAATTCAGTGGCACTGGAGAAAAATTCTACAAGGAATTTTATTTCCAGTGTGCTATCATTAAAGCACACTGGAAATGCATCTGTCTTATTCCAAGCCTCTCAACAAAAAGAGCAATTAAGACTGACCAGAAAATGAAAGTGCTGACATCGGCTGCTCGTCTGAACACATTAAAAATGCTTCCAAAATGAGAGATGATCAAGACTCACACGCTACGTTCTTCACAAACACACAGGTGTATGCTGGCACCACACCAGCCACGCTTCCACCAGCTTTTGTGCCAGTTCTGATTACGGTTACTTAGGGAGTGGTACACATTGAGGCTGTGTGTGTGCGCATGTGTGGTACTGGGAACACAACCCAGGGACTCACACATGCTAGAAAAGTGCTCCACACTTAGCTGCACCCCAGCCCCACTGAGGATGCGACCAGGGCCTCGCACAAGCTAGAAAAGTGCTCCACACCTAGCTGCGCCCCAGCCCCACTGAGGCTCTCAGCTAACCTTCTTCCACAACAGATATCTACCTTCAAATACCCTGCAGCTCCCTACCTGTCCAATTTCCTACTGAACCAAAAGCCTGTGGTCAGGACTGGGTTGTAACTCAGTGGTACAGCACTTACTTGCTCAGCAAGAAAGGCCACCACAATTAGAAAACAGAACAAAACATCAAACTGTGGCTCATAATGTACCCACAAAGTTCACAGAAGTGAAAACTAGGTTGATCTTCAGAACTACAACTGTACCCAGACTTTATAAGATCAGTTACTGTTTAATGCCTAGTACATTCTGGAGGGAAAACGAAAAGTGTTCCTTTTCCGTCTATTTCTCAGCCTGTGCCCTTATATTCACTCAACAAATATCTACTATTCAACAAATATTTGAGGCATTGTTCTCTGTGCTGAAGGTAACTGACCTAAAAATGCTTACCCTCAGTGAGAGAGAAAAACAAGAAAACACATCACGTGAGAGAGAAACACACAGTACTGGGCTTTGAATTCAAGAAAACATTGGTTACCTATGCCACCTAGAGTGTCACCAAGAATATTAATTCTAAAAGTAGGCTTAAAAACTAAGAGACAAATGATTTATATATCACAAATCAATACTTCTAATAATTACCTAAAATGTAAGATTCGTTTTATGGCAAGTTGAAAACATTTTCAACTGATTTATATATTTTTCTTAAATCTGAACTTGTACAAATTAGAAAATTAGCAGTTATCACAATAAAATAAGGCAGAGATAATATTTTCTGTTATATTTGGCAGTCTATTTGGCCCTCATGCTGTAATCTACAATACTCCTCTCACAGGAAAGAGAGATTTTCTTTATACATTACACCTGAAAAGATACAATTTTTATTCCTAAGCCTCGTAAAGTATTAACTCAGACAGGAGCCAATCATGGCTTACTTTGCCCATTTAATCTTTTATACTCAAGAAGAACTTCACAAGGACCCAGTAACAGAACCACTGACAGACAGAATTAAGCAGGGTTTGAAGTATCCAACGGCAGGGTCAAGCCAGAGGTTAACAATTGGTGCAGGTGGCCCCTTTGTCAAAGAACTATTAAACACAACGCACCTAACAGCAAAGTTCTCCCGGTTCACAAAGTGGACTTTCCTACGAAATTGGATATAAAGACTAAGGTGGAAATTAATAAAATATCATGGTAAAAAAAAATCTGTTTTCTGAATGGAAAAAGATTTTCTATGTGTACAATTGTTGAAAAAGAAATCATAAAAGAAAAGGCTGATAGATTTGGTAAGTGGAACTTTACAACAAATACAACACAGGGTTAATACATAACTAAATTCAAACAACTGTTATAAATCCAAATAAAACACTGATTCCAAAAGACAAATGAGAAAATAAGTATTAATAATCCCTTTACAAAAGAAAAAACTGGGTTATGCATTTAAAAAGATGTTCTGATAAAGAAAACAAATCCAAATGAAAATGTGCTTGTTAGCAATTGAAAGGAATGAAGCTGGTTTTTAAAAACTCTTTTAGGACTATGTATAAATGGCCTTTAAAATGCTTATGTGCATTTAACTCATATATTTTATTCCTGAACAATTCCTTAAGGAAACATTCCAAAAGACAAAATGCTATGCAAAAAACCAAATAGTCATCGCAGCATTATTTGGAATAGAAAGGAACTATGAACAACCTAAATGCTCCCGAGCCATATCCACACAATGGAATATTAGACACTCAGTAAAATTATGTTCAAAGTGTTCAACAACGTTAAAGTTCTTTTTTTAAACTGTATGTACAACAGCTAAACAATGTTAAGGAGGAAAAACAAAATGAAAAAATAATAGAATTGCATGCCTTTCCTGCCTTAAAGCCCACTTTAAAACCCTTTAAACTGAACACTCCATTTGGCTGACCAAGGATGAAAGAGAAAGAGGGGAGGCAAAGAAACAAAGGGACACAGAGGAAAACTCGCTTTTTCCTCTTCGGTCACTCTACCATTTTTAACCTGACATACCATTCAAAGTACGTGACTCCAAGGTGATACGAGCCAGCGAAATACATGAATATGTATGTATGGACGGATGTGTGTGTTGATGTACACACACACACACACTGAAAGAACAAATCCCCTCAGAATATTTTCGGGTTTGCAGCGCAACGCTTACTGTGAAATTACAGAAACACATAAGGTGAAAATAGATTCTCATGATCACTGTAATGATGTAAGATGAACAATCTTTGTAACAGCTTTTATAACTTCCCAATGTCAAGAAAACATATTTAATGTTTAGGAGAGTGGATTTCAATGGGGAGAGGATGCCTTACACCACTCCATTGACTTCTGGCAGTATCTGGAGACATCAGTGGTCACAACTGAGAGTATGCCATTCGTAGCCAGTGGACAGAGGCCAGGCAAAGGAAAAAGTAAAATCCTGAAACATGAACAGCTTATTTAGTATGTCCCAGGTAAAGAGAACTAGTGTGGCTGGAAGTGCAGAGGAGGCGATGTGCAGCAGGAGATGCAAACGCATCCCACCACAAGGAGAGGAGAGGGGACGGCAGGGGAGGAGGGCAAAGGAAAAGGAAAAAGGTTCACTGTCTTGGGGCAGACCAGTAGTCCTACTCCTCAGGAGAGGCAGAGGGATCCCCTGATCCCAAGAATATGAGGCCAGCCTGGGCAACAGAGCAAGGTCCTGTCTCAAAACAAAAATAAGAAGTGAATCAATACATACGTACACACCATATGACATGGCTGCAAGGTGACAGAGCTTTAGCTCATCACACGAGCCACCTCAAGAAGCAAATGGCTCACGTTAAGGGGGGATTAACAGAGACTAAGAGAAGGGGACAGAGTTGGGTACTTCACTGGTAGAGACAAAAGACATGCTGATGGAAGGGAAAGGTTAAGAAACACGACACACAGACAACTTTAGAAAAATAGATCGCGGACAACTCCTGAACAGCTGGAGCATTCGGGTCACTGATTCTCCGAAGAAATTCCAAATGAGAGAGAAGTAGGTCTCAGGACTAGAAACGGGGTGACCAGTCGTCCTGGTGTACCTGGGACTGAGGCATTTCCTAAAATGTGGGACTTTCCGTGTTAAGCAAGAAGATCCTAGGAGACCAAGAGGAGCTGGTCACTCTATATACACATCAAGAGCCCTCTGCGGACCTTGCAGAATGAGTGGGGTCAGGAAGGCACCAGAAGGAAGCACCGGTATGAACAAAGTCTTCGTGGGAGCCACAGAGGCATTCGGATGATATTTAAAGTCGCAACATTAGACAGCGTCACCTTGGGAGAGAAGAAAAGAGGGCCCTAGCAGAACGGGGCTTTCCTCTTCCCAGATAATGCATGCAGTCCGAGACGCTGCCTCGGCCAGGCTCACTAGCCAAGAGGCATTACCCTTCAGATTTTAGACTCCACACACGGACTAAGCTTTCAGATTTCACAGGAATCACAAACACAAAGTAAAATGCACACACCAGATATTCTGAGAAACCTAACCTAAGCTGCTTGGCTGAATCCCCGAGTTCTGACTTCCCCACATCAAACCCAGTCTGAGTTCCTCCCCTGAGGAAACACAGAACAGCCTTGGGGCCCAAATCGGATTTATTGACCCTCATTTCTCGTTCTTGCCCAAAACTGCACCAAAAATAAATCCCACTATTGCCACAAATGTTTGGCCTCACTTTTTCTATTCTCAATCCTACTTCTCCCTTTTATCTAATTATCTCCAACAAACATGACCCTCAACTTCCACAAACGACAAACCAAATTCTCACAATTGAGGAAAGCGGCAGAAGGAAATGGTCTCCAAGGTCAAGTTTCAATTGAGAGGGCTGGCCATTCAGTGCTTAGGCTCCGAAGAGCCCAAAGACCCTCGAGAGGGCTGGCCCTTCAGTGCCTTGGTCTCCGAAGAGCCCAAAGACCCTCAAGTGCAACTTAACAGAGCACACAAAAAGGGACAATTAGCACAGTGACTCAACAGATGGCCCATTTGAATTACGGGATTAACACAATGCATCTGGTGACCTATTTCAAGTACTAAACAGAAACCCTCCCAACTAGCCAACTTATGACTGGAAATATCAAATGTTTGCAGCTGATCTGACCTTCAAATCTGACTCTGTCAAGTCAATCTGGGCAGAGATAATAAGAGAATAAATAAAACATCAGAAAGGATTAAAAAAAAATCATGAAGCTTAGAATAGCCGCCCCACAGAATTACCTGGAACATTATGTGAAATAGCTTGCTCCTCGTGGAGGCAAGCAAGCATTCGGGGTTAAGGAGGACTGTCCCAGCGCATTTTAAAAGGGTGGAGGTCTAGAATGTCTGCCTGGCATGCATAAATAAGGCCCTGGGTTTGACCCCCAGTATCACAAATACATAATCTCCCACCAGAAAAAAAGTCTCCCCCAAAAGATGACAAGTTAATTTAAAAGGTAGAATTTTAGAGAGAAGCAATTATCAGGAATAAATTACACCTGTTAACTCCCAAGATACTGACACATAGACCTTCCATGGAGCCCTCTGGAAGGCGAAGGGAGCCACTGAGGTCATCTTTGAAAAAATATTCAAATGCTCAATCATCTTGAACTCTTCTTAACAGAAGTGAAGCATTTTTAACCATTTCTAAGAATTTAAAACAGAAAAAGCAGACTTGGATTTAAAATTAGAAACAAGAATAGCAGCCTCTCAAGGATAAGGCTCAATGGTTCATGCTCAAATACAGTTTAAGCAACACCTCACTATATAAGCATGATGTCAGTTTCAGATTTATACTTACGTTAGTTTTTCAACACTGTAACCAAAATACATGATTAGAATAATTTAGAGGAGGAAAAGTTTGAGTTCACTGTGTTATTGGTTCAGTCCATGTTCGGCCAATTCCACCACTCTGGGCCTGTGGAAGGGCATGGCAGAGAAGAGCTACTCAGCTCAAGGCAGCCAGGAAGCAGAGGGCGACAGCCCTGAGTCAAGGAAACACAGTTCCCCAGGGCACACCCACAGTGACTACTTCCTTCAGCCTCAACCTGCCTTCTTACACTCACCACCCGATATTCAGATTATTAATCCAGCAAACGGATTAATCTAGGGTTGGGTCACAGCTCTCACGATCTGATCATTTCAGACAATAGACATTTTTTTGAATAAAGGGAATGGGATACACGAGGTGAGAATCCTGAAGTGCAGCTCACTGTCATTTGCTACTCAGGAAAAGGCAGAATGTGTTCGGTGTACAATAATAACAAGTTAGAGAACTGTCCTACTGACCAACACCTGAAGTTCTGCATAGGAATGGTCCAATAAAGAACTGTTCTTAAAAATTGCATACCAAAATTATTTTTGTAATTTAGCTAATAAAAATGATGCTGTAACAAAATACAGAACATGTATAAACAAAAAACCAAAAAGTTTTCAACAAGCTCATTCAAAAACATTTTGAACTTCAAATGCATATAAAATTCTAGAGTTCCTAAAGACAGACAAGTTGCTACCATTGTGCACAAAAGGGCTTTGAGGAGAGTTCTTCACCTGAGAATCACACAGGGCAAGAAGCAACAAGCAACGCAGTAAATTCCCATGACTACACATCTGGCCGACTGGGGGACAGCACCGAGTGGCAGCAGCACGACTACTGCGACAGCAGTAACCACAGGGAGAAGGAAAACGAGAAGCCACTCTAAATCGTGGGCAACTGCACACGAAGGGGAGAAGAGGATCAGGACAAGCATCTCGCTTGGCAGGCAGGATACCCATCCCTTCCGCAGAATTCCAAGATGCCATTCATTCCCTCCAGGCTTTCCTGTGGCTCTGGGGACAGAGACCAGGTCTCATGAACCTGCGCAGCTTCAGATACCAGCAGAGTTAGTCGTGTAATAGCTGCTCACACAGTATGTGATCGTTAAGAATTAAGAATAAACACATGATGGGAAAAGCTATTTTCATGGACGTAGGAGAGTCAAGAGTGGGGGGAAGTCATTCCTTCGGAAAAGCTGTAGAAAATAAAAGAGAAAAATAGACATAACACAATAACACGCCAAGCAACGGAGAATTCTAGAATAGGAATAGGTAGATTGAGCATCACTGACTTGGAAATTAGATCACAAAATCATAGGTTTTAAGAGAAAAAGGCGCAGTGTAAAAATTGTAGGCATGGGACTTAGGAACACGGTAAGGATGTCCATTCGTCACACTTTTAGTCAGCAATGCACTGTTCTATCGAGTTCAATAAGGCCGGAAAAACAAAATTTTAAAGGCATAAAGATGAGAAAAGAAGAAATAAAACTGTCATTATTCACAGACATTAATCATGATTATGTATGTCAATAATCTTATAAAACACAAAATATTAGAATTTAGAAGGTATGCAGGATATCAGACACAGTAGTAATTGCATCTGTACATAAGCTGGTCAACAATAACATGAAATCTGAAAAACAGTATTTACATGAGCACAAAAATCCAATAGATGTAATAAATATCTAACATAACTAATGACAGGTGTACAAATTTCTATATTGAAAACTATAAAACAAAGCTAAGAGAAATTAAGTGGAGAAGTTCACGGATGGGAGAGAATATTATTAAAATGTCTTTTCTATACAAACCGAAAATTAGGTTAAAAGAAATCTAAGTAAAAATTGAGCAGTCTGATACAATGGCACACACCTGTAGTCCCAGTTACTTAGGAGGCTGAGGCAGAAGAATGCAAGTTTGAGGCCAGCCTGCGCAATTTAGCAAGACCCTGTTTTTAAAATAAAAATATAAACATAACAAGGGCTGGGCCACTGAACTACATACTCAGTATAAAAAAAATTAAAAATAAATAAAACCCAGCAGTCTTTTCTTTTTAAAAATCTTAACTGTAAAGGATATATGAAAATTTAAAGCATCTATAATATACAAAGCCATTAAAAACAAGAATGAAGTTGGAAGACTGATTTTGACACAAAATATGTAAGTACTCAAAAGAATGTGTAACTGGCTTAAAAAAACAGACAAGTAGACCAGTGGAAAGGAAGAGATTCACATATACATGGCCACTGACTTTTCAAGCTAGATACCAAGTTGAACAGGAAAAGAAGAATCTTTTAAACACATGATACTAGAAACACACATGAAAAAACAATGGTATACCTTAATATTTGCCTTATTTGGTACATAAAAAAAAAATTAGACATGGGCAGGACATGGTGGCACACACATACCTGTAATCCCGGTAGATCAGGAGGCTGAGGCAAAAGAATTAAAAAATTCAAAGCCAGCCTCAGCAACTTAGCAAGACCCTGTCTCAAAATAATAAAATATGAAGTGCTAGGAATGTGGCTCAGTGGTTCAGTACTCCTGGGTTCAATCCCTGGTACCCTCCCCACCCCCAAAATTTTTCAACCTAAATGTAAAAGATAAAACCCAAAGTTTTATGATGTAAACACAGGAAAATACCCTTTTAGTATTAGATATGCAAAGATTTCTTAGATAATATAGCAAAACACTAATCATGAAAAATATTTGATAAATTTATTGTTAATCTGTTCATCAAGAGGTATCATTTTTAAAAATGAATAGGTGAGCTACAGATCAAGAAAAACATTCATAAAACCTATATCTGACTAAGGAATCATATCCAGAATCTGTCATATATACATAGAAAAGATATTACAAATCAACATTAACAATAGTAATAACTTGCAGAAAGCTATCGAGATTTGGAAATGACACTGAAAAAAAAAGATAATGACCATACGAATGGTCACTAAGCACATAAAGGGGTATGCAGTTATGAGCCATCAGGAAAATGCAAATTAAAACCACAATGAGATGCTATTTTAACACTCAAGAGAATGGCTAAAAAAGTTTTACAAACTGACAATACCAAATGATGGTAAGAAACAAGGAGTAACTGAAACTCTCGTGACATGAACTTCATGTCAGCATAACCACCTTGGGAAAACAGTTTGGGAGTTTCTAACAACAATAAAACATACAACTATCCTAGACTTAACAATTCCATTCCTAGGCATCACCTGAGATGACAAGGTATGTCCACAAAGTGACTTGTATACAATGCCTACAGTAATCCTATTCTTAACAGCCAATAACTAGAAGCAACCCAAATCTTAAGAACGTTTAAGGCTCTGGAGTGGTGCTCCGTGGTTGGAGCACTTGCCTGTCATGTATGACGACCTGGGTTCAAATCCCAGCACCACTTACACAACTAAGTGTTGGAGAAACAAAGGCCAGATGGAAAAATAAATAAAATCAATTCTCTCTATCATACTCTCCCTCTCTCTTATATTACATGGAGAAGTGACAGTCTCTTCAACAAATGGTGCTGGACAAACTGGTCTTCCACCTGCAGAAAGTTGAAATTAGACCCATATCTTTCTCCTTGCACAAGAATCAAATCAAAATGGATCAAGGAGCTTGGTATTAAACCAGCTACGTTGCAACTGATAGAAGACAAAATTGGTCCAACACTTCAACATTTGGGAGTAGGCAAAGACTTTCTCAACA
>PVKS010012976.1:0-52148 GCA_004027875.1 Aplodontia rufa
AAAGTCCAATTGTGCTATTTATACTCTTTTGAACACATTGCTACATTAACACCTTTAACCGCATCCTATTACTTCTTGGTTAATGACAAATTTGCCTTCCCCCCAATTCCTCTAACCTTTTCTCTCAAACTTTCCCTTATATTTAATCAAAACAGGTCATGCCTGCCTCCCAGCCATGCCACTTCTGTGGCTGGAATGCCAACACGCCTGCTTCCCTCTGTACGGCCACCACTGGCTGTGGCTGCCTTCCATAGTCCTCTCTGCAACCTAGTCCAGCCCCGCTAAGTGTTCAGGCCCAGCCCCAGCCTCGCAGTTCCCCGAGTTGTCTCCTTTTGCCTTCAAGATCCAGACTTCATCTGCGCTCTCATGAAGGTAGAAGGGACAGGGGTGCATTGCTCATCCTCTCCCTGCTTGGCTGTGCGGTTTCTCTGCTGCCACAGTTCTCACCACGATGATCCACCCCTCACAGCTTCCTGCCAGTGCTAGTCCCTAGGCACCTGACTATATCTTGTCAGCTCCTTCAATTCTCTGTAAATAGTTTATTAAATTCCATTGGTTAAACTATTCTGAGTTCCATCTGCTTCCAGCCAGGACCTTGGTTGATATGGGCTCAGTAAAATGTTTCCCAAGGTTTCAACTCACCCAGTCCTGAGAGCTCACACCCACAATGGAGTTTTTCCTGACACTATCTCTGAATACACGTGAGCCCTCCTACCCACCTCCTCCATGCCAATCACAACCTAGGGCCACTCAATCTGGCCAGCAATCAGCTGCATGGCTTCTCTCTAAGATACTTAGAGATGGACAACAATCAGTGAAGGGTTTGCAGATGCAGCTCAGGGCTGGTAGCAAAGATGACAGATGGGAAAGCAGAGCTGTTTAATAAGAGAAGACAGAGGAGGGTGGGAACAAAACCCTGAACACTCTGTGACTGTTTTTTTCTAGAAGTTTCTCAGCTCTGGTTCCTTTAAGGGTTATGTATGTCTCTTTTCCTGCACTTATAAATCTACCAGTGCTGTGTTAGGACAACTCTGCCCTTCATCTGGATAAGTGTATGTTCATGATTCATGCATCAAAAAGCCAGAAATATGGGAGTCCTTCTCTTATGAGAGCCCAGTAAGCCCTTGAGAGAATAGGGACAAGGACCTAGGTGGCAATGCAAACTTCTAAACATCAGGATTAAAACTGGGGAACAAATGAAGAGACAAGTTGTCTTGGTCCCTAAGTCTGAAAGCAGATCAGTGAGGCATCCCAGGGAACAGAGGAAATTTCTACCAAAATTTTCAAAAGAGAAGAGTGTCCATGGATAACAATGACCGGCAGAGCAGCTGGTTCCAGAGAAAGACCCAGACCAGTCACAGTTCAGGTGGTGACAGAGCAGAAGTGGGTGAAACCAAGGGCACTTCAGCAACAACCATGGGTCAGCCCCAGAAGCACGGCACTCTCATCCTGACTGTGTCTAACACACATGGTCTGGAAGCTAGGGGTTATTTCTTTATTCCTCGAAGTCAACACTACAATTGAGTGCTCACACAGTGTAGAGACTTCTGCACACACTGCCTCACTGACTCTTCCTCACTTCTCTCCAGGACAGGGACAATTTACTAGCCCCATGCCACAGATAGGAAACTGGGCTCCCTGTCAGTGGGGTTTAGTAATAGAACACCAGCTTAAAGATGAGGAGACCTGTAAGCTCCACCATTTACTGGTCTTGGGACTTTGGACAGACCAGTTACTCCCAGGGTATGTGTCTCTATAAGAGGAAAAGGATAATGCCTCTCTCTGTAGAAACACAGGAAGGGGAAAAGGGGTTGGACTATTTCAAGCCATCTGTAAGTTATATATGACATATTCTTGGAAGAAAAATGTGATGAAGTAGACTTTGCATTTCAAGTCTTCAGGTCTTCTATTTCTAAATTAAATTGCTTAATGAAGAAAATGTTTATATGTAAACCCACCCATTAATAGGGTCACTATATTCTCCGACTCCATGAGTTGATAATTGAGGAGCTTGCTTGTTGTGGCCTCACGGCCAGCCTTTGGTAACTAAAATAAAGCTTATAAAATGGTATATGTGTCTTCAGGGGCAATAGAAATTTCTAGAATGTTACATACACACACGCACACACGCACACACACTCTGAATACCAGCTAACTGTGAGAAGTGAGATCCTTTATATACTTTGGAATGTTTAAACATATTCTTGACATGAGCCTGTTACTTTCATAATTATAAAAAAATATAAATATTGTAAATAACAACCACCACAACAATAAAACTGTTCATAGTTGAAAACTGTCCATAGGTTGACATCTAAGGCTTTTGTGCTACAACAGGAATAGATTGCTCAACTTTCAAATGTCACTTTCACTCTTTAGTACACATTTGCTAGGTACCTAACATTCAACAGGACTTGTTATTCGCATATTAAACACTATTGTGCAGTTAGCTGGCAAACTACAGCCCATGAGCCAAATTTAGTCTACTATTTCTTCATAAGAAAGATTTTCTTCCATTGTCTGTGGCTATTTTTGTGCTAAAACAGCATGGTTGAATAGCTGCAGTAGGGACTGTATGGCCTGAAAAGCCTAAAATGTCTACTATTTGACCCTTTATAGAAAAAGTGTCATGCCCTGATAGATAATGAGGATTCAATGATGAGCAATGAGAGTCCTGGCCCTGCCTGGATGGAATTTAAGAGTCTAGTAGGGTGGTGCTTAATTAGTCACACAAATAGAGGTGCAATTGCAACATACAGGCAAAGTGTTGGGTGCTACAGCAGAGTATTGTGGGAAGTTGACCTAGTTGGGAATAGCATGGAAAGCAAAAAACAAAACAAAACACAGCAGGTAGGAAGGCCCCGTGATGGGGGGAACATGGACATTTTAAAAAGAGAAAGAAAAAAGAAGCCACAGCGTCCAGAGCTGAAGGCCTAGCAAGGTGTGTGACAGCAGATAAAGCTGAAGAGGGAATGGTGGACGGACCAGGCAGACTCTGGGGGTCATGATAAGGAGTGGTGCCTTTTATCTGGAGAGAAACAGGGCATCCTGAGGGCTTCCACAGAGGCCACAGGAGACACAGGGAGATGAATGCTAGGCCTCCCCACCATCAGAGAGGAGAAGGGCGAGGACAACCAGGGGCAACAGGTGAACATCCAGAAGCTGCTTTGCAGAGACTTAGATAAGAGATAACAGGAGCTTGGATTTGGAAGTAGAGAGAGCAAAGATTACATAAGTGAATTTGGTCCAGCTAAGGTACAGAAAGCCAGGTCATGAACCATCCCAGAGGCTGCATCTTAGAGTCCAGTGTTATGGTGGGTACCCTGGTGCTAGATCAAAGCAAGGCATCCAAGATGAGAAAAAACATTTGCATTTCATAAAATTTTCCTTTCCCTATGCTTCTTTGTGTTCAAAGACAGTGGTTATTTCCCAGTGGGGTCCTATTTAATCATGCAACCAACAAATTTGATTTGGATCAATTGTCTTTTTCTTGTTATTAATATTAAAATAATGGCAAGCAGATTTCCCAAAAACTATACTGCCATTTCACAAACACATGTGGAAGGCACATTTGATAAGCTGCGATGAAGTTCAGATTAAGGGCAAAGGTAAGAACTTACAAAGGTGAAGGAGTCCAGGCTACCTCAGTCATAAAGGAAGAAGGAATTTCTGCACCTTCACAGAGGTGGAGATGTTCTGAATTGGAGCAAAATCCTTCTTCTGGTCCCAAAGTAGAATTCATTGCATCACTGGGTTATGAAGTTTTAGAGTAATTTTACTTCCCTGGGGAGCCACGCTGGCTGCAGGGAAGGGGCTTCTGCAACAACAGAGGCTGAAGGATGGATGAGTCCTCTGCCTCTGCACCCTACCCACATGGCAATGGGCATTCAGTCAAGAGCCAGGCTCACCCCAGTCCTGTACCCCACCGTTGACCCAAGAGCCTCACCACACCCCTGTGGATACAAGACCCCCATTCCCCATCCTCCTATCTCTGCCACTCTGACTGAGATCAGGGGACAATTCTTGTTGCTCCACAGAGCATACTTAACAGTTTTTAAATGATCTATTTCCCCAACCTCAACCTGGTGCCTTATGCCTTATGGGAAATACGTGCATTTGAGGGGCCACAGGAAGTACTCCAGATGGACTAGCAGAAAACAGGATTACACAAGGGGGCAGCAGGCCCCTTACTTCAAAGCAATATGTAGCTATCCTGCAACACCACTATTGCTGCAAGCACAAAGGATAAAGGCTGTGAGCCTTTGATGTTCTGTAGCATGTAACTAGGGGGCTGGGAACCTGCCCTGCTAATAAAAGTCCATATCAACTTTCAGAAGAGGAACTTCATTCAAAAGTTAAACAGGAGCTCGCCCAACACACTAACAGCTTTGGTAACAGAGGTTACTTGGAGTATGTTTTGTTGTCAGACAGGTATCGTTCAAACTCCCACCCTACTTCTTAGCTATGTGAACATGGAATAATAACTTAATATCTCTGTGTTTCACTTTTCTCCTGCGTCTAGGGAAGTTAACCATAGCCTCTACTTCCTATGGTTGATGCATGGATTAAGGGAAATTCACGTGGGGGAAAAAGCCTAGAAATGTTCCTGCTACATGGTGAGCACCCAATGAGCTCTGGACTTGTACCTGAAGCTCCAGTGAATACCTGAGGGTCTCACATTTAGCCTGTCGAAACAGTTCTCTCTTCCACACTCAGCTTTATTGAACTGTGAACAATACGTAAAAACTGTACATAATTAATGTGTACAATTTGATGGCCTTGGACATACACAAATACCCTGATACCATGACCACCATCAAAGTAACAGACATGTCTAGCACCTCCCAGAGTTGCCTTGGGTCCGTCCCTCTGTCCTCAATTTCATCTTTGTGCATGTGTGTTAGGTACATCTAACAGACCTACCCTCTTGACAAGTTCTGAAGGGCACAATACAAGCATAATCAACTAGCAGTACCTGTTGTACTGCAGATCTTTAGAACTTATTCATCCATCGTCACTTAGACTCTATACTCACTGAACAACAGCTCCCCATTTCCCTACCCTCCTTCTTCTGGCACCCACTATCTTATTCTTACTCCTATGGGCCAAAGGAGTACTCAGTAGGATCTGAGCTCTTTCTTTTATAGCCTCATCTTATTCACAGAAATTCCATTCTTTTGCCTATTCGAACCTAACCCCTTGAGTCATCTATGACTCCTCCCTGTCTCACACCACAAAGATTCTTGGTTCTTTCAAAATACATCCAGAACCACTGCGTCACCATCCTGCCAAACAGATTGCTACACCTTAGTCAAACCACCGGTGTCTCTTGCCAGATTACTGAAACTCCTAACTGGTCTCTCCACTTCTGTCTTTAATCCCATAAATCTCTTCTCGATGCCACGACCACAATGATTCCATTACAGTGTAAGTCAGATCAGGTGAAAACCCTCTGCTTAGAACCTTAAACAATGGATTCCTGTTTCAAAGTAACAATCAAATTTCTTATGAATTGCACTACGAGGACCTAAATGATCTGCCACCTCCCTTCCCATTTTTCTGACCTCATCTCCTGCCACTCTTCTCCGTTAGCCTTCTCTAGCCACACTGGCCTCTTAGTCCTTCCTCAAACACAAGCATAACACATACCTCAGGGCCTCTGCACTTACCCTTCCCTCCATGGAATGTTCTTATCCCAGATATCTGCATGATTGGTATTATCACTTCTTTCAGATCTGTACCCAAAAGTTGCCCCCTTGATGACATCTTCCCAAGAAACCCTTTTTAGATTGCAAGTTTTTTTTTTTTTCAGAGTTGAGGATCGAACTCAGGGCCTTGTGCATGCTAGGCAAGCGCTCTGCCACTGAGCTAAATCCCCAACCCCACAAGAAACTCTTTTGAATCTTCACCTTTTCCCTGATAGCTTGTGTCCTCTTTCCTTACTTCATTTTTCTGCTTAGCACTTAAAACTATTTAATATGCTATGTATGACTTTTAATTTTTTACCTCATTTATCATCTGTATCCTCTTTTAGATATTCAACGCCATGAGAGTGGGCAAATTTTGCCTGTTTGGTTTACCAGTCTATTCCCACTGCTGAGTATAGTGCCTACCATGTAGCAGATGCTCAATAAATATTTGTTGATTAAATGAGATAATCAACAGAGGACCAGGACTTTGTTAAAGCTGCTAACTGAAGGTATCAAATCTGAAGACAAATCATCATTAAACTTAAAGTCAACTAGAACATGCAATTTAATTTACATGTTTGAATCTTCAGTCATGTATTTGTTCTGTAAAATGAAAGATACCCACGTTTTCAGTTCTGATTAAAAGCATAAACTGTTCTCAACTTGATCTCTTTTGATTGAGCCACACTTCTTTCAGGCACTGGGTCAACTAAATGATGCTTCTATTCTTGGTTCAACCTATGAATCAGTTTCTTTTTTATTTCTCCTTCCTTTCTATGGCCACATAGATATACCAGCAGGCAATGCAATATTGCTCTGATAATGTCATTTTGTGGAATAAAGGATAAAAAAAATTCAAAGAATATGAAATGCATGTTAAAGGAAGAAAAAAAGCCCGTATTCTTGGACCAACAGTAATTCTAGGAGTAATTCTAGGAAGTGAGAGCTGCTGGAAAATGAGAAAATTTATTTTCTCATATTTTTACAGTTAGAGCTTACAGTTTAAAAGGAAGTGAAATTAGAAATGCAAATAAAATCCATATTCCCAAAGGAAAGTTCCTTCCAAACACCATGGGCTACTAATTAAGCTAACTGAAGCTAGGATTTTCAGAACAGTGTGTTAGTGGCAAAACCATAAAACATTCAAAGAACTGAATTAATTCAGGAAAATAAAAATAAAATAACAAATCTAGTCAGGTATTTTAATTGAAAAGAAGCATGATAAAGAGAAAAGGAAGCTAAAAGCTTTGGAATTTGGCAAAGTTCCAGTCTGGGGTCAGCTACCTAACAGGTGGGTGACCTTGGATACTTGACTGAACCACATGATCTTCAGTTTTCTGAACTACAGAACACAGATCTTAATACATAGAGTAGTTATGTAGATACATTAGACTGTGAGGAACTTTGCACACAGAAAAGGATCAACAAACAATATCTCCTTTCCTGAATTTGTAAAATTTGTTTGCACCAAGAGAACAGTATAGCGTTATCACCACTGATCTATTTCTGGACAAAACATCCCTAAAATATTTGCCAATAAGAGGAGAATATCTTAACTTGCTCCTGAGAATGACCTGAGAAACAGATGGAAAAACCAAATTCAAAGATGAGAAAAAAGACAGAAAAGGAGAAAAGTGTGATGAAGGGCAGCACAAGAGGCTCCTATTTCTGTTCTTTGCACCACCGTGAGGAGCAAGCTCCAAGTGACTTTGAAACACCCTCTTGAGTCAGGTGCTTCTGAGCTTTACCCAGGCTCAGCACAATAAACTCGACTGCTGTGGCACTTTTCTGTGACAAAATGCCTCTTCATTGCTCAAGACAGAGGAGGGAACAGATCTCTATAACTGGTTACTACTGTTTTTTAACCACCTAATTCCATCCACAGATCTGTTCATTCAAACTTTCATTCATTCAGTCTCTCACCATGCATTTTCTGAGCACTTCCAGGAATGGAGGACATAGATCATAGATGGATATTTTACATTTTAGGACCATTTTGTAGAATTGTGGCAATCACCTATCTAATCTAACATTCTGTGTGTCTATGTCTTCCATCTATCAGAGTAAGATCTTTGAAAAGTATACAGATTAACATTTATTAAGACCTCACTGTATTCCGAGTACTATGCTACAGGCTTACATGTTATTCTTGTTTATTTGTCATGGCCACTCTGTAAAATTAGCATTGTTATTAGCTTTAATAAAACAAACCAGAAAAACAGGACTGGAAGAATTTAAGGTCACATATAGCCTGTAAATGGCAGAGCAGCAGTCTGAATCAAGTCTCTAAACAGGAAATAAGAATCAGAATTATCCTGTTCACTGCCTCCTTACACAGAGATTTAAGTATATGCTGTCTTCTATGTGTCTGTCCTCTGATGCAATGAGAACTGAGGTTAGAATTCATTAAGCAGTGTTTCTAAGTGTTTTAGGATGTGCAAACAAGAAGCCATTGACAGAAATTAAAGATCAGGGTCTCATTCAAGATACTAACTTGTGAAATGTTCATGGCATTTGCTAAGACTTGAAATACGACTTTTTTGTGCCCTCTAGGAAAATGCTTTTGCAGTTAATCAAAATATCCTCTTCACTCTAGAAACACTGCCACTTGAGCAACACTTATGTATCCAAATATGTGCTCTCATTTGTCCTTTGATTGTTGGGAAACAGAAATGGAGTAGAAATAAGGACAGTCATTGAAAAGAGAATTAAAGTCCTAACATTGGGGCTGGAGCGGTGGCTCAGCGGTTACAGCGCTTGCCTGTCATGCGCAAGTACGCGAGTTCAAACCCCAGCACCCATGTACGCAACAAAGTCTCAGAGCAACGGAAGCCATGTGAAAAACTAAATAAAATTGATTCTCTCTTTCTCTCTCTATCTCACTGTCCCCTCTTTCTTTAAACAAAAAAAATAAATAAATAAAATAAAGTCCTAACATTAATGCAATGGATCCATTGTGAAATCGGAGAATCTCCACGATGTATAACAAGAGCAGAGGACTAAGAGCAACTAGCCAGCATTCTAATCCAAGCTATATGACCTTAGATACCACAACTGGATCTCTCAGCCAGTTTCCTCCACTCTACAATGATATATGTACCTCATAGTATTTTGGTAAGACTAAATAAATGCACACTGCTATTACTGAACATAAGGCAAATTCCTTCCAGTTTTCATGTTTATAAAATGATAAGGTTTTATATGTTAGCTTATATATTAGCCTCTGACATGAGTGGGGAATGTACTTTGGAAAGTATATGGTAAAACTTCTTCCATTTAATAGAAAGGAAATGAGTGACTAAACGGTTCGAGGCCCATGCACTAATCAGACCCCAGGTGTCAGGTTTCTGGAGTCCTGAATAAAAACCTCCTGACCATTTCCATTCTGCTGGATGAGGATAGGTTTCCCATCTCGTTCTCGTGGTCTTCTACATTATCAAATTAAAGATGAACACATTCCACATAAAAACACAGCAGGTCTCTGTCTTTTCTGCTTCTCTTTAAATTTCTCATTCTGTACCTCAGAAGATCCCTTTTAAACTCCTCAGTGTGGACAAACATGGGAGCCTGTACCCAATGTTAAAGGCTGGTATGCAGAGAAGAGATCCAAAGTCAGCAAAGACTGATGGGGTGGCCTCCAAGGATGGTTCCAGCTCTGCATATGGAACACATCTATAACAGGGCCAGTCACAGGAACAAGCTTCTGAAACAGGAAGCTCCTTGCTTCGAAAACTCAAGCAGAATACCTCACCACTGCTGCCTGCTTGATCCTCCTAACTGCTTTATTCAAAACAAATTATTTTATGTAACATTTACTAAGTGCTTTCTATGTTCTAGGCACTAGGAATCCAACAATGAAGAAGATGCTGTTCTCAGATCTTAGGGGCTCCCACCAGAGCTAAAGATAGATAAGCAGAAAATTAATTACAAATGCTGTTAAGTATAAAAATGGACAAATTATAAGAGCCCTGAAGAGGTGGGTCTGACTCAGGAGACGGATCCAATGCAGATTCGGGAGTCTTTCTGGAGGAGGGGACACACCAGCAGAATCCTAAAAGATGGAGTAGGGAGAGCAAGTGAAAGGCAGGATGCGGGAAGTGTAGAAAGAGGCAAAGGGAATCAGCAGCAGCAAAGAAAGACTGACAACCAGCACAGCTCAGGAGGGGAGCTCCAGGCAGCTTGGTAATGCTAGGACATAAATGTGAGAGTGTGATGTGGTAAGAATCAGGGCTGGAGCCAGAGACAGGAGCCAGACCACACAGGGCCTTGTAAGAGCATTCTGCATTTTGAACTTTGTCCTGATAATGTCAGGCAGCCAACACCTAAAGGTTTTAAGCACCAGTGAAAAAGTCTCTGTGATCTTTGATTAGAAGCTTTTTTCAAAGGGGAAGGAACTGGGGGCCAGCCTTGAAAGCTACTGGATTGAGTTGGGAGTACCCCACGGTCCATGCAGCCCTGCCTGGTTCATCAGCACTGGGCTCCTTTGCCAGCCTTCCTCTTCCTCCCCTGTCTGCTGGACCTCTTGGTAACGCTGACCTCATAAGATGGTGATTTGGGCACAGTGCAGCTTGGCATTACTAATTGCGTGGAAACAGCCAGAAGTACACATTGAGCTCCGTGCTGCTCTCTGCAGTGGACGCTGGCTGAGAGGCAGGATTCAGGGAGCAAGCGGCAGGAGCAGCAGGTTTGCTGCAGCGTGCTCTTCAGTCCTTCTGAACCTCCTTATCTCCTATTCCTTCCCTGTCTTCTTTCCTTCCTCTCTGGATGACTTGACCTTAGGTTGGGAATGGGGGACAGCACAGGAAGCCCCCTGCAGTTCTCAGCCCCCTGACCATTCTGACCTCTCCAGCACTCTGGCATCCTGTACTTTTCTGAACCACTACACATCTCATCTCTCAAACTGCAATATGGAACTATTTCTCCTCCCTCAGCATCCTCTTTTACCTTCTCAGTCCCGTCTCTCATTACCCCACCCAAGGTCTCCACTTCCTCTCTGCCACATCATGCCCCTTATGACTCCTTCAGAAACTTCATAAATGGCTCTGCCTCCCTAAGCCTTCCTTGATGATGCCTTCCTATCTGGCCCCTCCCTTCACAATTCCCCTTCATTCTGAGCTCCTGACTACAGTGTACTACATAATCTACTCACTTGTATTAGTTTACCACTCCCCATGATCCCTGAATCTGCCATGCCTATCTCACTCATATTTCCTCAGCTTTGAAATGTGCTCCTCCTCCTCCTCTCTCTTCTGAACTCCACCTTATCCTTCTAGGCATAGCACAAATGCCATCCTGACTCTGAGGCTTTTTACTCTATCACTTTTTTTTTTTGTACCAGAGAATGAACTGTGGGATGCTTAACCACTTAGCCACACCCCCAGCCCTTTTTTGTATTTTATTTTGCTAAGTTGCTCAGGGCCTTGGTGCATTGCTGAGGCTGGCTTTAAACTTTCGATCCTCCTGCCTCAGCCTCCCTAGTGACTGGAAGTACAGGCATGTGCCTCCACACCCAGCTCTCCCTATTACTTTAAAGACACCTTAAATCTAGTAGGGCTTTGTTCACCTCTATTAAACTATGGTTTTGTGCTTATATCACAACAACAGTTAATTCTTACATGTTAGAGACCTCTCTGAGAACTTTACACACACACACACACACATATATATAAACTCATTTAATCCTCATAACCAACCCCATGTTATTATCTCCAAGGTAACCTGCTCAAGTTTACAGCCAGTCAGTGGAGGGACTGGGATTTGATCCCACACAGTGTGTCTCTAATCAAATGTTATGTTACCTCTCCACCCAGAGAAACCCACCTGCAGACTAGGAAGTCTGGCATACAGCAAGTATGACTTGCTGTAATATCATTAAGTACTAAAAGATTCTGAATTTAACTGATATTTGTTCAGCTTGCATTCCCATGACTTCTTCCTGTGCACATTCTGTTTGCAAGAGAACCTCAAGACCAGGCCATCTTTTTTCTCCCACAATCACAGAACATAATAAGGAGTTGGAGGTCATAGTATGTGAGCTCTAAGTGTACATCAGGGGGACACTAATTTTAGGCTAAAGTGTCTTAAGCGTGTACAAAGTCTTTTTCACATGCCTGATTTCATAGGTCCTCACATCAACAGATGAACGTATACGGAGAAGGTAAGGAAACCAGGTGCAAATTGCTTGAGACCTGGCCCACGTCTCAGAGCGAGCAATGTCTGAATGATATTACAACCCACAGGCCCTGAAGGAACCATCTGAAAGCCATTCAACTGTTCACCTGGTACTGGGTAGTTGTAGCCATCAGGAACTGAGGGCTGTGTGACAGCTTGCCCCTGGCAGCTCTGGCAGGGTTGAGGGGCTGGTGAGAGGTCAAAGGGGAGCAGGACAGAGTGTTCTAGAGAGGAGGCCAACTGAGCAGAGGTAAATCAGGATGTGCTAAGCATAGGCCAGCAGGTTCTACTGGGCATCTTGGCAGGTTTGGTCACCGTCACCAGACAGAACTCTATGAGAGGTAACATGATTCCCAAGTGGTCTGACAATACAGGTGTAGATATAAGAAATCAGGAAAAAACTGGTTTGTCCTTCGCAGCAGTTGCATAATCAATGTTTCCCTATCATGTGTAACTATTCTGTTGCATTTCTAAAAACCCATGCCTCTATTTTATTGTTCTAACTCAATACAACTGCAGATCTAATTTACTCACTGTTCTGTGTAGAGGGAACAATTTCTATGCTAGGATGGGCTTTAAAGAAGTGAAGCTTTCCTTGCGGGCAATGACTTTGTAGTCAGAAGGTCTGCCCGATCTTACCATTGGGACGTCCTCAGAAACTTCACTGAGAATCGCTTTCCTCTTCTGTAAAATGGGGAGAAAAATGCTAACCAAACCCCAAATGAATTCTGCAGAGACGACATGACCCAGGCCTGAGGGTGGCCGTCCTAGGCTTTCAGCGGATCTGCATGGTCTCCTGTCTCTATCTCAAGCCCCTGGCTACTCAGGAAACGAATGAGACACTGCAGTTGTATTCGCTGAAGTGCAGGGAGAACCACCTCCCCAGAGGACCTCCCTCTCCTGAGGCTTAAGTGAAGACGGAGATTGCCAAGTTTTTATTGTAGCTTCGACAGGGGCGAGGCCGGCGTTAACTCCGGGGGCGCAGTGGGGTGGATCTGAAACCCGGCTTTCCTATCCCAAGATACCAAAGGCGTGGGAGACTGCCTTTCCTGGCACTGCCCCTCGCGGACTGCAGAGCGCCCCTGGGAGACTGGTCCTCGCGCCTAGTCCGGCAGGAGATCCACCTCGCTTACCTGCGGCTCCACCAGCCAGCGCTGCTCGGCGCTGCTGAACGCGGGGCGCGCGGCGCGGAACGCCGAGAACACCGGGATGCGGTCCCGGGTGTTGTACAGGGTGGCAAAGCGCTCGGAGCCCTGGAAACGCTGACAGATCTTCACGTGGGAATCGGCAGCCAGCCCCGCAGGAGGGGTCTTAGCGTAGAAAAACTTGTCGCATTCGCCAAAACCAGCTTCCTTCTCGCCCACGAGCCGGCCTTCCAGCAGTCCCGCCAGGGCGAGGAGGCTGCCCAGCGCGAACCAGCGCTCGGCGCCCATGGCGGCCTCTGAGAGCGCGGCGGGGCCGAGCGGCAGGGCAGCCGCAGCGCGGGCTCTGCGGGCTGGGCTGGGAACTCTACGCTGCGGAGCCGGGCTGGGAGGGGAAGTCCGAACCCCAGCGCGGCGCACGGCGGAGCCGGGCAGGGCGGCTCCGGCGGTGGGGGCGGGTCACCGTCCATAAGGCCCCGCCCCTCCTCTGCCTCCCTCCCTGCGTCCTTGAAGATGGCTGCAGAGGCCCAGAGAAGCCGGCGACCTGCCCGGGGCAGCACCTGAACCTAGAGACGCTGGTCACCTGCCGCTGCTGCCTGGGTTCAGCAGTCCGAGGGGACACGCACGGCGAAGAGTGGAAGGTCTGAGCGGGCTGGCCTAGTCCGAGGGGCCGGAAAGGGTCGGTTGACTGGGCTGGATGCTTAGAAGCCTCCTGACCTAGCGCGCCCCTGGCTAGGGATGGAGAGAGGCAGCTCTTAAACGCTCTTAGAGCTGTGGCTCTCCAGAGCTCCTGAGCAGACTCCTGCAACCGGATGAAGATCAGTTTCCCCGTACCCCCTAACATCCAAGTTAAGAAATCCTTTTAAAGGAAGTCCCTAACCAATACAGACAGTCCAGTCCAGCTGCGGTTTACGTAGTGCAAGGATTAGAAATCAAACTGGAGCCAAGAAAGAAAGGCGAGCGGCCAGCATCATTGGCTGAGGCTTGGTTGATTCATTCCATTGTTACTGCTCTGACTACCTAGGTGCCCCTGGGAGTTAGGCGCTGTGTTTACAGTGGTAAACAAGAGCAGGGTCCCTGAGGCCAGGAAGACTGCAGGTTAAAATGGGAAAGACTGTTGCTCACCAAAGAAGCACACTATTAAAGGAATAATTTAGAATTGAACATGAACTGTGGGAACCTGACAAAGTGGCACCAGAGTTGAGGCCTGGAGGTCCACATGTACTAGAGAAGAGGAAAACAGCATGTGCTAAGGGGTCCCGCTGAAGAAGGGAACATTATTTGTTGGAGGAACTTAAGAAAGGGTGTGTGTATACAGCAGAGTACTGGCCCAAGATTAAGGGAAATGGGGCTAGGAGGCAAAGGTTGTATCATTCAGTAGACCAGGGCCTTCCAGTTTTATTAAACATTTCTTGGGTTTATTGTTACAGGTAGTATCTGGAATATTCCCCCAAAACGTCGTGTGTTAGAAGCGTGGTCCCCAGTACAGCTAGTTTCAGCTGTGGAACTTTTAGGAAATGATTAGAGTTCTGACCTAATTTGCTGGACTAATCCATTGATAGGAGAATGGACTACTGGGTGGTAATTGCAGGCAGATGGGGCATAGCTGGAAGAGGTGGTTCCTTGGGGGCATGGCTAGATCTTGTCCCTGACCCCTTTCTATCTCTCACCCTTTCTCCTTTCTGACTGCCTGAGCTGAGCAGCTTTCCTCTGCCATGCCCTTCCACCATGATGTTCTGCCTCACTCAGGTCCAGAGAAATAGAGTCAAAGGACTGTGGACTTGTCAAAGGACTGAGACAAAATGAACTTTTCCCCTAGATTGTTCTTCTCAGGTATTGTGGTCACTGTGAGGAAAAGCTAACTAAAACACCATTGCCTCTGCATTCTTGTATTTCTGTTCTACTTCACTGTACTTTTTTTTTTTTTAATGATAGTAGTGACTTCTGAAATAGTTTCTATGGCCCACTAATGGTTCATGAAAAGTTTGAAAAGAATATTATAAATCATATTGAGAATTTTGATCTTTTCAATGGTGGTTATACAATCACATTTGTTTTCTGAGCAGAGACATGTAGATTAGAGTGGTCCTGAATAAATGAAAAAAAAATTCCAGTAATCCAGATGAGAGATGGAACTTGGAATAAGGTATTGGTAAGGGATGTCCTCTACTGACACCTTATTTAATATACCAGTTGGGGAGTACTTGAGGACCAGAGTCCTCAAGTGTTGATGTTTGCCTTATAAGGTAGATACTGAGTTCTGAATCATGTTTGGAGCAGGTTTCTGATTCCCAAGCATGGCCTTTCCTTTAAATCTAATCTGAAAGGTGAGTCTAAAGTAAGAGACATAAGTTTCAAGAGAACATACTTTGGGGGATAGAGTGGTGACTTAGTGGTTACGGCCCTTGCCTGGCATATGTTCAAGGATGCAGATTTGAACCCCAACACCACGTACACAACAAAGTGTCAGAGCAACGAAAACTGCATGAAAAACTAAATAAAACCGATTCTCTTTCTCTTTTGCTGTCTCACTCTCTCTTAAAAAAGAAAGAATGAAAAAAAGAAAGAAAAAGAGCATACTTTGGAACTTAACAAATTTGTTCCAGGTTTAGGGCCTGGAAATGTTGACTAGATTTAGTCCCTTAAATGAAACCTAAATTTATTTATTAAATTTTTTCAAAATTTGCTATGTTTTCACAAAAGAGGCTTGACCTTGAGTTTCTTTGATTTGGAGTGATGACCCTGAGCATCTGGTAGTAGTATCTCAGTCAAGTCATCTCATCCTTGTAGGCCTTAGTCAGATCCTCTCATGGAGGTGATGCTTGGAGATATACAGGTTTTATGGGATTTTAAAAATATTTATATTATTTTATAAGATTATAGGTATTTCCCACTATCAATTCAAGGTATCAGTTCTACAGACTGTATAAAACAATTGAACAACTAGGAATCAATCCCTGTCTTCTCCATGCTCTGACAGTGCTTCTATTGTGGTACTTCATGATAGGACAGTAATGATTCCTGTGTCTGTCTTTTCCACTTGATTTTTACTCCTGGGGGCAAGGCAGTGTTTCCTTGATCTCTGGATCACAGAGCCTGCCACAGAGTCTGGAGTGAGGGATGTCAAATACAGTGATTATATTCTACTTTAACATACACATAGATTATGAAATGTATACATACTATGAAATATTATTCCATATAACTGAATATCTATGGGACTGTAATTTACTGTTTCTCAGAATTTCCTGATCCCTGACCCCCTGTGATAAACATGAGTATCTCTGTCCCCACGTCACACTCACTGTGTTGTATTTGAGTTTCCCCAGCCTCCATCAGTGGCTGAAGACGTATACACAGAACGTTTGCACATCCCACCAATGATTTTGCCTAGATGATTTCCTTTAGTTTATAGTACAAAATAATAGAGATTTTTTGGTGTGCTTGACTCCCAAGGATAAAATTATATTATAATTTTGAACTTGCTTTTGCAAATTACAAATATCCTAACCCTCAAAATCTTAACAAACTACAGGGTGGGGGTGGCTTGATCTAATTAAAATATCTGCTAACTGCTCATTCCAGGGGACCTTGTCTTTAGCAGCATTTTCACGTATGATATGCATTTAACTTTAAAGAAGTCACTCCTTTCTCTCTGGTCACCTAGGGTCCCTTTTCTTTTCCACAGGAGAGGAAGTTTCAAACCAGATCCTCTTAGGTCTCTACACTCATGCCCAATCAGTCCTAACATCTGTTAATAGACTTCAGCAAAGAACTAAAGAGGAAAATAAATGGCTGATGTGAAATAAAGTGACCTTTGGTGTGCACTTTTGTGGTACGGTTGGTTCTATCCCAAGGAGTTTGAAAATATGAGTCCACCTAGACACTTCATCCCTCCTGCCCCAGCATTACACCACCTAGGCCAAGCCATCCTGCCCAGGTTTTATCCCATGATGCCTTCTACTCCACTCCCCTGCTGGGGTAACTTCCTAACATGAATCCATTATGTATCCTATTCGTACACCTCGAATCACTCTCCTCTGCCATAGAATGTAGCCCCACTCCCTGGCTGACCCCAGGACTACTGAGATCAGCCCCTCCCTCTGTTTGGCCTCATCTCTTCCCATCTTGCTCCAACCCCTAGGGTGTCTAGCACTTACAACTTCCCGCAGATCCACAAACATGCAATGCTCTCTTGCCCTTGAGCTGAGTTCCCTTGGCCTTTTCTGACAAGCGTGACCTCACCTCACACCTCTCCTGCCCCACCTGAGGTTAAGAGAAGCTTCTAATTGTACATATTAAGCCCAGATTTCCCCTGTATTATAATCATTACCTTTCCCCTTGGACATAAGTACTATGCCTGCATACTCCAATGGAGAGAGAGAAAAGAAAGAATCCTTCCTCAGTGAAACTTCTTTTCATTCCTTCATTGCTCTAATTAATTCATTTATTCTCAGAATGTTTTTTAAATGTCTGTTAAGAGCCCATGATTGTTCTCAAAGCTGGGTCTTCAAGGGCAGCAAAGCTTAACCTGGTTCCTTTTCTCATGGCACTTATTCTAGCCCATCTTAGTGCCATGTGGGTAACCAGAGAGAAAACAGAAGTTCAGTGATCCTCAGCAAGCTGTTCTTCCTTAGACCAGGGAAGAGCAATAGTAATGCACAGCTGGAAAATTGTGTAACACTGAGTTAATAATGTAGGTAGCTCCATTTCACAGCAAAACTAACAGAGACTTGTGTCACAGAATTTGTATGGCAGGAGAGAGAGATAAGCAATTACAGTACTTGTGTGAGAAATGCTTTGATGAAGGAACTACTGTCATGGTGCAGAGAAAGATTATTCTACCTAGGTTAATCATCAGGAAAGACAATGGGAATGGTGGAAAATGATACTTAATTGCAAGACATGTTGAAACATAGCTCATAAACTACAATTATAATTTCTAGGCCCCTGAAGCTATGTCTTTGACTCTGTAGAGTGACTAGCACTTACAAGGAATTGACTAATAATGAGGACGTTAGCCCAATTTGGCCTATTAGGAGACATGAGGAAGCTGATAAATAGTGCTTATTTGGGTTAGAATTCCCGATTTATTCTCCTAATAATGACCAAACCTAAGAGCCTGCTTGGCTCAGCCCACAGGTGGGAGACAGCTTGTAGTTTACCAAGTCACGAAAGTTCTTGATGTGTAAGCAACAGGATATTGAGTCATAATTTCCTGAAATTGTGGGCAAAGCTATCTTCTTTCTAGCAAAGCTAGACCTTAGATGATGTTTAAAAGTAATATTAGTTGTTGTTAAATGGGTATAGAGATTCATATTTGCAAGATGAAAAAGTTCCTGAGATCTCTTTCTCAATGATGTAAATATATATAACACTTAGAAACAATTAAGATGGTGAATTTTATGTTAAACACTTTGTACCATACTTAAAAGGAGTGAAGAAAAAGGAATAGTAGACAATTTCAAATCTCATAGAAAATGCACATGTGCACACATACACACACTTCAAGACCCCCACCCCATGAACCTACAGTGAAAAACACCTGGTCTGCAGACTACTGATAACATCTCTGATGTACAACTGACATTTTAAAATTAAATAATATGTTTGGAAATGCTATAAATTTACTAAGAATAAACCATAGACAAACTCTCAGGAGGACTTCCTCTCACCAGCATCATCAAGGCGCTTGTTCATTCTTCTTATAGTACAAAATGAGGTGGAAGTTCTGAGGCAGTAAGATGACCCAAACCCCCCGGAGGTGGCTGAACTGCCTGGCTGGGCTGTCCTCCCTAAGGACTGTTAATGTTATGCAGTATTGTTGAAGACAGCAATCTGCTAGGTAGATGAAAGAGGCCCCACCTCTGTCCCATTTAATTTAAGCAGAAGGTCTGCTCTGAATACTGATGGGGACAGTGGAGAAAATTGTTCATTCAACAAATACAGAATGAACCCTTTTGGACCAGGCTTGGTGCTAATTACTATGAATACAGAGTGAGTAAAAAAAAAAAAATGGTCTTAACCCTCCTGGAATCCACAATCTAAGCTTTCTACCAGGTCATTTCTATTTTCAACACAGAAATTTAAGCATTTATTTCAAAAATCTATCTGCCTAAGTATCTGTTTCATTGTAATTATTTATGAATTTAAAACAATTGCTGTTTATTTTTATCTCTAAAATAAAAAGGATATCATTCAGTCCTATCTCTCAATCTATGTGTCTTATTTTGCATGTGACAGCATAGGAGAAATGTAAAATAATTATAAAAGACAGAAAAATGGGGAAAAAGGCATATTTCTGGGTATTAAGAGGCTTTGGTTTAAATACGAACTCTGCACTTACAAGCTTTTTAAGCTCTCCAGAGAGCTTAAAACCAGCGTGAAGCACCTGACATACAGCAAAATTCAATAAATGCTAGTCCTTTCCTTTTTATAAGTGAGTCACCAGACTTTCATTTAGCAGAGAAAAAAAGACAAAAATGAAAAACTGGAACTTATAAGCCAAGCATTTTCGGGCTCTGGTTTTTATTTTCATAAAGATTACACTGAGTTTATAAACTATCTAGTTGAAGGATTAAACCTGATGATTCAATTACAAATCAAGAGAGTTTTTATGGCATAGAATCTTTCCAACACAACCCTCTGATTCCAAAAGATCCTTGATCCACTGACTTTAAACAATTCTCATGCAGTGTTTCAGCGCATTACTCTGGGATTTCTGTGAGCAGAAGATGCTCATTAAGAACCATACCTTCAGCATGTGGCTGTGAACAGGAAGCAGCAGAGACGAACAATTAGAACCATGGCAAGCAACATTAACTTCTGCAAGAGTTCAGATGACTAAAGTTTTGGAGAGAAATAAAACATACTGGCAGATATTAAATTACCTTACAGAATTGAGATGAGAGCACTCTGAGAACAAGAGAGAAGAAAAGAAAGTCCCAGGTGTTTATACTTAGACCCAGGAGGTTCATAGTTTGTAATCGCCCTCCTCCAATTTTTCTAAGGCTGTATTGAGACAAACGGACAAGAGCGGAAAGAACCATGAGTTTAATGGCCATGTCCACTGAGGTATCTACTGATCCCCTAGGCTTGATACCTGGTTCGCCTGGGTCCTAATTTTGGCCACCGGTGTGACTAGATGGCCTGGGTATTGTTGCTTATGTCCACATAAAGATGTCTTCTCTTGGTTCTGTATACCACTCATCCCTTCCCACAAAAGCTCTGCCTACATTTCCAATGACAGCTACACTATGTGTTTAGTTCCTGGGTCTCACAAAGTCTGCCCCCTTCACCTTGTCCAATGCAGCATGAACCCCTATCCCTGAAGCAAGTTCTGCTATTAAAGTTACTGGACATTTGAGGCTTTATCTTTGGATTATTAATCTGCTCTGCATGTACCCAGGACCCAACAATGAGGGCATCTGTTCCAAATCTAATATTAGCAACAAACACAAGTCACATCATCTTGTATAAAGAGAATATTGAGGGAGAAACATTTAATCACTTGCAGAGACACAGCAGCATTAAACAAGGAGCTCTGTCAAATGCTGGGCTATTATGCAGGGGAGGGGAAGCTTTAGGAGAGAGAGAGAAGACTGAAGATTAGAAACCACAAGAGAGAAGACTGAAGAATAAAAACCGCGCTTTCTTTTCTTCTATTTTGTTATCCAAAAATTGCAACATATTCTACGTAATACCTGTAATGTCTGGCCTCAGGTCAGGAAGAGTGGTCCACAGTGACCCTAGATTACACAGAGAACTTAGATGGTACAGAGGAAATAACCATACTTTGGCCTGTGCTTATGGAAGGTGTGCCTTTGGCCAAGAGTCTACCAAACTAACAAGCTCGGAGCCAGTCACCCAAATTAACAACCTTCTGCCAAGTGACTCAGAAGACATGATACTCAGGTATCTTACCTTTTCTACCAGTACCAAAGGTAAAGCAAGATCATTTAGGTTAGTTGCCATAAGTCCAACCCAAATTAGCAGTTTAGAACACCAAGCATGCCTCATGGGTCAATGGGCTGCTCTGATCTCTGGAAGTGTTTTATTTGGCCAGCAGGACTGTTAAGTTTTTTAATTAACTGCCCATATTGAAAAACCTGAAGAGTCTTCATAAAATTCCAAATTTCCAGTTTCTCTTGAAAATTTAGGAAATGACATGACTCTCCTTCCTGCACATGCCCCCAAGAGATCTTGACTTTATGATGAGGCATGGACCATTGTCCAGATCAGCACTCATTCATATAACTTCCCTGAGCCTCCTGGGAATGTGGGTTACCCACCAGGGGTCAAGGGTCTGACATGATGGTCAGAAAGAGGTCTTGGATCAGGTTTTCTCCAATAAAACAGCCTCTGAGTAGTGTGAACTATGAGCAGAAGAGGAAGGACAGTATTGCCAAGGAAATACAAATCTCCTTCACAGAAAAGACAAGCCCTTCAGCACAGTGACTTGAGCGAGAGACAAAGCCACCCAACGGCCTGGACACTGTGAACTGCAACAAAGAGAAACAAAAACATTGGGCAGAAAGCCTTGTCACATGTCCTATCGGCTGGAAAGAAGACTGGGGAAAGCTGGGGGTGGGTCAGCAAGAATGTGTCCTCCTTGTGTCCCTTAGTACTTCCACTTTCCCTTGGACCTGAAAAGGAGCAAAACAAACCAGAACTCTCACTGGCAGTTGCTAAAGAGAAGAAACTCCCATGCACCCCTGCTGCCTGACTCCCCCTGAGCCAAATGCTGGATGAGCGGCTCTCAGGCTTGACTGCACATTAGTGTCACCCAGGGACCTTTTAAGTTCTTATCCTCCAGCTCATTAAAATGGAATTTGGGGCATGGGACAGGGTTGAGAAGCTCGGGCATCATATCCAAGTCAAGGCTGAGAACCAGTGCTAGAAGTAGCTCTAGCACTTGCTAGAACAGTGCTTCTCAAATTTAAACTTGCCCATGACTCACCTGGGGATCTAGTTAAAAATGCAGATTCTGAGCTTCTGCATTCCAGCAAGCTTAAAGTTGATGCCAGGCTGTGGGATCCTGTACTATGCTTTGAGTGACCAGGACCTAGACCCGTTTGCTTCAGCAGTCTCTTTTCAAGTTCTTCAGTAGGGAAGACACCAGGGCTGCCACCTCTAAGTCTGAAAGTAACAATAGTAATAATAATAAAAGGAATAATACATTAATATTAAAATATTAAAAATAGCAACTAATAATAATAATAAACTGTCAATAATAAATAGCTAGACTTTGTGGTCTTTTTCCTGCCAAACACTGTGCTGAAGTATACTTTTTAAAAAAATACTCAACAAGAAGAGGCAAAATAGCTGCTTGTCCTTGTTGTTGAGGAAATAGCTAAATAAACCCTGTAGGTTCATTGCCCTTAGTTGACTTAACAATCACTAGTTATGGACAATACTATTAAGCAATACCATTTGTCTCCTGCTAGCTTTGCTGTGGTTAATGCCTCTGCAACGTGAGTTATGATGATGATGGTTGCCGAGGTTACTCTTCAGAGACCTGAAGGCCACTTTTGCTGAAAACACCTGGCATCTCTGTTCTCAGTTTTCATTGCTTGGACCTTTGAGTCAGATTCTACTCAGCGCTGTGTGTAGACATAGTATTTGAAAAATGTTTTGTCCAAAACTACAATATAGGTTTAACTCGACCTAGACTTGCCTAGACTCTCTCCCTCTACTCTTCAAGGTTAAGAACTCCTACCACCTGCCATGACAGGAAATGCCATGGAATGATTTCCTGGAAGATCTCTGCCTATCCCCAAAAAAAGACATAAATATTTCTCTTCTTCATTAGCCTCTCTTCTTCATTATTCATTTTGGTTTGACTCTGGAATGTCCCTCGCATGTGGAAGGCTTGGTCCCCAGTGCAGCAGTGTTCAGAAGTGATTGCATCACGAGGGCTCCGATCTCATCAATAGATTAGTCTGTTACTGCCTTCGTAGATGAAAAGGACTTTTGGGAGACGGTGAGAACAACAGGAAGTAAGGCCGAGTTGGAAAGAGTATGTCACTGGGGATGTGCCCTGGAAGAGTAAATCCTGTGCCCAGTTCTCTCTTTTTCTCCCTCCTCTTCCAAGCTGCCATGAGGTGAGCATCTTTGCTTCACCACACCTGCCTGTCATGATGTTCTGCCTCACCACAAGCTCAGTGATGGGGCTGAGCAACCATGGACTCTGAAACCACAGGCCAAAATAAAGCTCCTTCTATCCCCTTAAGTCCCAATTTTTCAATTCTGTGAAATTGATACAGGTGTATTAAAATAGTTCAGAAATCATAATCTAAAGCTTAAATATATTATTGTATTAATAGTATTATCTTGTGATGATTATTATGGTTATATTGTTATTATACAATTATATAGTGTTTTAGTCAGCTTTTTTCACTGCTGTAACAAATGGACCTGACAAGAACAATCTTAGGAAAAGGTTTATTTAGGGGCTCCTGGCTTCCGAGGTCTCAGTCCACAGGAGGCTGGCTCCTTTCCTCAGGGCTCAAGGTGAGGCAGAAACAGCTTGGACTTCAGTAATCAGAGGGCTCAAGGCTTCAGACCAGGAAATAGAGTAAAAAGAGCTGAGCTACCCCACACCAGATACAAAATGTATACCTCAAAGGCACGACCCCCAATTGTTAGGTTGATTCCAGGCAGCTGGGTAAGGCATCAGGCACATGATGGGAACAACAAATCAGATACTGGCAAACAAACCCCAGTGGTGTCTCATAATTGCCTGGTGACTGATGGAAGTTACCAGCCAATCTCTGAAGGACCGCCTCTGCCCACCCTAGATAAGGTCACTGCCTAGCCAGGCATTGAGAGGGGTGATCCAACTTCCCCTACCTGCCTCACTCTGCCGGCCTGGTGAATTTGCCCCGAGAGCTCTCAATTCAAATAAAAGCTTTGCTTAGCTGTTTTTGGGCCTGACCTTATTCTTACACCAATGACCCACCTCCTCCACCCTCATCCTACCAGCCCACATTTGCCAGTTAATCCCAATGATTGGATCAATGCTCCTAAAACTCAATCATTTCACTTCAGCCTTCACATTGTCACACACAGGCTTGTGGGGACACTTTACTTTCAAACCATAACATATAGTGAATTATACTGAAGTTTTTATAGGTCTTCCACATCTGGGACAACGGGACAACATTGGTCAAGTTAATTTTCTCAGGTATTTAGCCACAGCAATGGAAACCTACTAACCTCTCTGCAACCTGCTCCTCTCCTAATCTATAACCTGTCAGTCTTCTGGAATTGAGAAGCTGATTTGTGAACAACTTTTCCCTTTTCTCCTTTCTTTGGTCACTAAATAAAGTCTTTCTCCCCTACACTTGTGTCTTGGCCATTGGTTTTTCCGTGGGATGAGCTTCTGAACCTGGGTTTGGTAACATTCTTACCTTGAGCTGGGTATTGCTCAACGTGTTTTATTTATATTAGCTTATTTAGTCTTCACAACCACCCTTGTTGTGGGCACTGCTATTTTAGCTCATTTCCATTTTAGGGAAGAGGAAGTTGAAGCACACAGAGAAGAAGCAGCTTGCCAAGGTCACATGATTTATAAGCACAGAATGGGGGTTTAAATGCAGGATTTATGCTGGTAACAACTCTGCTAATCTCTCCATGGAGCTGGAACTTTAGAGTTGTGAGTCACGTGCCTAATAAATGGTAGAACTGGGGTTCAAAATCTCCATTGTCCTTGCTCTGTAGATGGAGTTCTTGGGACAGAAGATAAGTGAGGTAGAAAAAGTGCTAGCCAGAGTTCGTTGTAAACACTCATAATGTAGTGACTGTGCTTCTTGATCCCTTTATCCTCTTTGTTTTTACCTATCTAAAAGAGTGTACAGTATGAACTTTAGACTAGCAATTTAAAGGATATCTTATTCACCTCAGGCCTTGATAACAAATTACCATGCACTGAATAGTGTAAACAGCATTCATTTTTCACAGTTCTGGAGACTGGGAAATATAGTTGAAAGTGTTGGCCTGGTCAAGGTCTTGATGAAGGTGGCTTATGGACAGCTATTCTCTTCTGATTGCCTCGGAGAGCAGTGAGAGAAATTTCTCTCCTGTCTCTTCCTTTGAGGGTATTAATGCCCTCATGACTTAATCACCTCTCAAAAGTCCCACTGCAAATGTCATCACATGGGGGATTAGGATTTCAACATAAGAACGAGACAGGCGAGACAGGTTCTGTCCATGGAAGGGAGACTGGTAATGGGAAGACAGAATGGAACATAGGAAATGGAATATCTATAAGTAATATCTATATGGAATATCATATAAGGAATATCTATAGCATGGATGGAGGATGGAGAGATTTGACGGGAAGTTGGACCCTTTTCCTAGAGTAAAGCAGTCAATATGGCCAATCAAAGCCAGCTCCCAGGTCTCTGGAGGATCACCCTACACTGGGTATTGCTGCTAAGAGAAGGAGCCTTGGTCCATTTTCAGTCATGATTGGGAAGAAGTGATCGAGAGGGCTACCAAGAGTCCAGAAACAGACTGAAACAGCTCCAAGGGCCTGTATGGTTTGGGCCCTGAACTGGAGGCTGACTTCTAACAGAAGACACATTTATGGTGAAATTGGCTAATGGCTTGTCTGAGTCTCCATCCAAGGAGACTCTGAGCTCCATATTATGTTCTACCCTTAGCCTCCAGAGCACGACCCAGTGTGGGAAGAGGGCTTAACAATAATTGTTGAATGAATGAATGAAAGCCTGGTAAACTGGAATATGAAAAACTTTATTCTCTGGCTCTTCATTTTATTTCTACCTCTTGTTTATAACTGAGTATCTTATTTCAAAAGAATGTTAATGTGAAAGCAATAATTTATTTGTTAGTGCTGGCCCTTTTTTCCTTTGTGTTGATGATTTCAAGTCATTTATTCCATCAATAATATTCATTAAGTCCTCACTGCACAGGAAAAAAATAAGAAGAATAATTAGTTGTATTAATCAAATTTAATAAATGAGGTAAACTGTAAATAAAATAAAGTGTTAGGATCCCCAGTGGCGAGGGGCAAGTCCAGTCAAAATGCTATCATCACAAGAGAAGCAAGGTGAGGGTGCTTGGTTCCTAAGGAGCTTCTCAGATGCAAGAGACTTACTCAGAAGATCCTTATCATTCTCAAGGAATGCTTCCTGAGATGATTGCTGATTTCTAATTCTAGTATATTCCTAAATGTTATCCTCATCTGGAGCCTCAGTTTCCCTGTGCAGTCCCACTCTCCAGATCCACAGTCTCTTCCTCTCTCATACCTATTCTGTCACCTGGTAGCTGCTTTTCCAGGCAATTCTTTTTTTTTTTAACATTTCCTCTTACGTTTTATGATTTTAGTCTTTATGTTTAATCTATGATCCATGTTTAGATAATAAATCCACTTTATTGAGATATACTTCCTACACCATAAATGTCATTCTTTTAAAATATACAATTCAATTGTAGTATGTTCGCAAAGTATATGATCTAATTTTAGAACATTTTTATCATCCTAAAAGTAAACTCCTGGAGCTGGGAATGTAGCTCAGTGGAGGAACACTTGCCCAGCATGCCCAAGACCCTTTTCCCAGGCAATTCTTGCCACAGGCTCCTCAGGCTCCTGTGTCTCCTTCCTTCCTTCACACTAGCTTCATAGCCCTCCGTATTCTTCAAATATGAACTGCAGTGAACTTCCAAGGTATTGACTGAGTGTACTTCATTTTGGGCTGCTGATAGATAGCTTATGTAGCTGTTAATTTAGTGAATGCCAGGGGTCTGCTGCATCTACTAGAGTCCAGTCTAATTCAATGCAAGTATGAACTATCTACTGTGAGTCAGACAGGGGTCATGTTTGCTGATATGCCAGAGCAAATAAATTTCTGAATAAAATAAAATAAACTGAAAATGGTAAAAAAAAAAAAAAAAAGAATAAATGCATTCAAGGCTGGAGCGGTGGCTCAGTGGTTATGGAGCTTACCTGGCATGCTCGAGGATGTGGGTTGAAACCCCAGCACCATGTACACAATGCAGTGTTGGAGCAGTAAAAACCACATGAAAAACTGAAGAAAAAAAAAAGTTTGTAGCCAGATGCAGTGTCATAGGCCTGTAATCCCCAGGAGGTGCAGAAACTTAGGCAACTTAGAAAGACCCTATCTCAAAATAAAAAATTAAACAGGGCTGGGAGAATAGCTCAATAGTAGAGAAACCCTGTCAATCCCCAATAACTCCCCCACCCCCCAAAATTCCTGCTATTGTAAGATTTATAGCTGATAGAAAAGGCAGAGCCATTTCCATGGTTAGTTATGTATTACAGGTTCTTTCACAGATTCTGTGGCCCCCAAGTTCTTCCACCCCCAGCTTACCTAAAACTTAACTACTCCAACCACTCAGTGGTATTCTGGAGATACCTGCACCGAGTTGCGGCGTCCGTGGTGCCTGCTCTGGCCCCATCCAGACTTCTGCCTTGGCTCCTGTTCTCTCACCCCAACAAGCCAGCCCTTCAAGAAGCTGTGAGCCCACGCTCCTACCTCAAGGCTTTTGTATTTCTCCCTTTGTCCATAAAGATGTCCCACTCCCGTGTCCACGTAGCTCAGTTAAAAACCATGTCCCAACAACATCATCCCTGACCACCCTATCAAATTCGGCCGCCCCTGCTACTCTCCAACCCTTTACTGTGCTAAATTTTCCTCTTGGCTCTTTTGATTACTTGGTATATTATTATGTCACTCTTTATAATGAGACTATAGCTTCGAGAGAGTTAAAACTGTACTTTTTACTATTATACCCCCAATTTCAAGAGCAGTGCCTGCTATACAGTAGGTTCTCAGAAAATATTCCTTAAATGAATGAATGGACATGAAATACATAGATACAATGTGAATATTTTAAGAAAAGGCTCTGAGGGATGGGACAGGGGAAAAAATATGAGTTCACAAAAAGCTACTCTCTGAGGTCCACAGGCCTGGATATAGTCTTTTTGTTGTGGAAGGTTCTGAACATTTAGGTTATAAGGATACTGGATGCCAGGATACCAGAAATGAGGAAAGGAAATGCAGAAACCCAGCAACACAAATATTTTACTTTTGTGGAGTGGCATCTTCTCATGTCCTACATGTCCCTCCTTTATCCCACCAGAAATTACTTATCGCCATAAGTCCAACGCTTGCTGAGGATTAGTGGAATGGTTCTCAAGACATCATCCTGATGGACACTACAGGCTGCTGAGGCAGTTCACTGCGGTAAGGAAGAGCAGCAGGAGAGCATTGTATTTCAGTGGGAGAGGCTGGTAAGCAGAGTGGGGCCCCACTAGGTCACCAGAGTAAGGGGTTGTTCCTCACCAAGGTTCAATTCAATTCAGATCTGCTTCCTTCCTGCCTATCTCTGTAGCCAATTCCTAGCAACTGTCTGTGGATTTCTATTTAAAGCAATGACTGGTAACACACATATCAAAAGAAAAAAATAAACAAAACTTTGAATACATGGCCGCAACCTAATAAAAAAAATTACGGTGAAGTTATTTTCAAATATCTGGAAATGACTGCTTAAGTATACAAAAAATAAGTTAGCACAGGTTAATTTTTATGAATAATGCAATGTGACCAGCAAGTCACAGAAAATCTATAACTGAAAATTTTTAATAAATCTCAGAAAACTCTCAAGACCTGATCACCAACCTCTACAAGTATGCATTCAAATACATTTTCTAATGAACCTCTTACAAATTCAAGCTTATAGGTAATAATGATGGTAGCTAATATTTATTTAGCACAAATAGTATTTACCCTGGTCTGAACCTGTGTGCCAGCTCCAGCACAGGTGTGATATGACTAAGAGCTTCTTTTGCCTAAATAAGGAAGTGGAGAGCCAGAGGAAAGGGTTGATTTATTGAAAGATTACTCAAAAAGCCAGTGGGAGTGTTCTGAAGAAAAGTTGGGTCTTTTGGCTCCTGACTATTTCTGAAAATTTGACCTTGCCCTGGTTGCACTGCAACAAGGCCAAACATGACAAGGGGTGGAATTTGCAAATAAGCATGTGTGACCTTTCATACAAATGTGGGGGTAGATCATGAGAAAAAAGAACAGTGAGTGACGGATAGAAGGCAGTTTGGCTCTTTCCTACAAAACTAAACATACCATATAATCCAGCAATTGAGTTTCTTAGTGTTCACCCAAATAAATTGAAATCATTTATCTACCCAAAAATTTGTATATGGATCTAGCATTTTTATTCATTATTGCCAAAACTTTAAAGCAACCAAAATATCCTTCAATATGTGAATGGATAAATTGAGATATGTCTATACAATGGACTATTAAAAAGTAATAAAAAGAACTAAACTATTAAGCCACAAGACATGAAAAAAATTAATTGCATATTACAAAGAGAAAGAAGCCAATCTGAAGGTGGGCATGGTAGCACACACCTGTAATCCCAGTGGCTCAGCAGGCTAGGGCAGGAGGAGCACAAGCTTGAAATTAGCTTCAGCAACTTAGCAAGGCTCTGACCCACTTAGCAAGACCCTGTCTCAAAATAAAAAGGGCTGGGGATGTAGCTAAATGATAAAGTGACCCCGGGTACAGTGCCCTAAATAAATAAATAAATAAATAAAATTAAACAATATAAAAGAAGCCAATCTGAAAAGGCTACATATTGTGTGATTCCAACTATATGATATTCTGAAAAAAGAAAAAGTTGTCACAAAGATCAATGATTGCCACCGGCTAAGGAGGAATGAATAGGTATAACACAGAAGATATTTAGGCAGTAAAGCTATTTTTATAGTATTATGGGTGGATATGTATCATTATACATTTTTATAAACCCATAAATATGCAAAACCAAGACTGATCCCTAAAATAAACCATGGCCTTTGGGTGACAAAGATGTGTCAATGGAGAGTCATCAAGTGTGACAAACATACCACTGTGGTGAGATGTTGATAATGGGAGCTGCTGTGCACGTATTGGGGGAAAGGGTGTATGGGAACTCTACTTTCCACTCAACCATAAGTTGCTCTAAAAATAATCTGTTAAGAAACTGGGTGCGATGGTGCATGCTTGTAATCCAAGCAGCTCAGGAGGCTAGGCAGGAGGATCACAAATTCAAAGCCAGTCTCAGCAACTTAGCAAAGACCTAAGCAACTTAGTGAGACCCTTTCTCAAAAACAAAAACAAAAAAAGGCTGGGGATGTTGCTCAGTGGTTAGGCACCCCTAGGTTCAGTCCCTGGTGCCAAATAATAATAATCAACATCATCATCATCATCACCTGTTAATAAATTAATGGATAAGCTTATGGGGGCTGGGATGAGAGCAATGGTAGAGCCAAGCATCCTAGAAGGAAACCATTTGCCAGTTTGCCATTGGTCTTGTGCTTGACCCAGCGTATATAGATGCATAGAAGTTGTTCTTTTTCAAATTCATGGAGTGTCTGCTACATGCCTGTCACATTTACACCACACAGCATCATCACAAAAAAATCGTAGACTATAATTTCCGCTCCAAGAAAATCAGTAATTTTTTGCTGAAAGTCACATGACTAGAAAGTGGCAAAGCCCATGTTCAAATATCATTCTGCTGATTTCACCCAGCTTTCATCTCTAGCTGCTGGAAACGTAAAAGCAGTGAACAAGGGAAAGGTTTGCTCCACTAAAAGCATTGCACTTTAAGATCAACTTTGCACCCAGATTCATAGCAGGAACAAGGCTGGGCTCAATTTGTGGAAAGCAAAAATACAACACACACCAGTAGCTGTGGAGAAGGTGATGGGGAAAGAACGAACAACCATTGTTGCTACCCAGAGGTATTGCTCTCCTGGAATTTCTCATACCAAGCACACGAGGCCATTGGTAATGGACAAGCAGAGTCAGAGTTTCCTGGGAGTCACCCTCTCTTTGATGAGAGGAAGGAAACCCTCTGCACCTCTAAAGCCCCACCAGGGAAGGTTGCCTGACAGTCAGGCGACAATGCAGGGCGTGGCCGAGGCAGAAATGCAGAATGATAGAGGCAAAGCGGCAGAGAACCCCGGGTAGAAAGCTGTAGGCTTTCAGGACCAGCGCTTAATCACAGTGCTTCCATTTGCGGCGGCTAATCTGAAACTCAGCACAGCAGTATGAAGTCCTTTTCAGAGTGTCCCTCACTATACTGGTTTAAATCTTTTCAACTGTTCAATCTCAGATGTTGCAAAAAGTTCATATAATTCTGCCTACAACAGTGTTTTCTCCACTCCTTAATCACCACTGACAGAATTGAGAGTCCTCCTAGACCGGAGTCAAGTCTCTGGTCCCCAAAGATGTTAATCACTGTCCTGAAGTCCACCTTACTGCAGAAGTCCCAGCAGGAGGCAGTTTCCTCCACCCAATCCTGTGACAGGCATCTCCGCAGACATCTAGAACTTCACTCCATTGCTCTGGCCTTACTGTGAGGAAAAAAAAGAAGTCCCTCTCAGAATGTCCTCTCCAGTACTTAGAGAAGAATAGCACAGGGCCTTTGTTGTAGATGAGCTTCCTGGCCCCTAAGACCCAGGCAGGCTTCCCCAAATCTCATTTCTGCTCTGTAGTACACCCAGGAACTTAGTCCGTCTACCTCTTCATAGCTGCACCTCATCCAATCTGCTATCTCCATCCTGGTTGGAGAGGGACATAAAACCTCCCACCTCCCTAATACCTTGTTAATCCAAGGAGAGAACAAGCTTCAGTCCTTACTGGTGCAAGGGAAGCAAAAGCCAATACATTCTCTCTCTCTCTCTCTCTCTCTCTCTCACACACACACACACACACACACACACACACACGTACTCAGTACCTTACAAAGCCCTTACTCTCCTGACCTAACTTCTGACTCCTTCCCCAGTTGGAATGGCAGATCCTTTTTTGAATTTCTTTTTTTTTTAAGACTTTTTTTTTTTAAGAGAGAGGGACAGTGAGAGAGAGAAAGAGAGAAAGAACTTTATTTAGTTTTTCACATGGCCTTAGTTGCTCTAACACTTTGTTGTGTACGTGGTGCTGGGGTTTGAACCCGGGTTCTCGTGCTTGCCAGGCAAGCGCTGAAACCGCTGAGCCACCGCTCCAGCCCCCCTTTTTTGAATTTCTATTTTTCTTTTCCTAAGGGTGCTCACTTGAACTTTCCCTTATTCTGACCCAGACTTTTCAAAAGGCCATGCAAAACCCATATTCCCTGGTGGTCTTTAAAAAGGCAATTGAGATGAAGTGATAACTGAACCTTTAGTTTGTGCTAGGCACTGTTAAAAATGATTCATATAGGGGCTGGAGCGGTGGCTTGGTGGTTACAGCACTTGCCCGGCATGCAAGTACACCGGTTCAAACCCCAGCACCCACATATACAACTAAATGTCAGAGCAACTAAAGCCATGTGAAAAACTCAATAAAAATTGATTCTCTCTCTCTCTCACTGTCCTTCTCTCTTAAAAAAATGATTCATATAGATTAGCTAATATGGTCCTTACAGCAGTCCATGATGTGTCTATATTATTTCCATTTTATAGATAAGGAAACTAAGGCTCAAAGATATTAAATTGATTTGCTTAATTTCCCATAACCTATAAGGGTTGATTAAGAAAGATAAGATTTTTAATTTGGCCTGTTTGATGCCAAATCTAATCCTTTTTAACCCAAAATTCTGTGTTCTAGGAGATAGTTTACACATAAATATGCATAATGCTCATTTCTTTATTCTAATACATAAAGAACAACACAAATCTAGAAAGACAGAAAAACACTTTACTCATCTTACATCAGGGTTATTCTTTATGGATCCCAGCTACTAACCTGGTCACCTGGGATCTTCACCAACTTACCATAACACACAATACTGGTTTATTTTATTGGTTATATCATTTCCATAGGACTAGGAAAAACAGAAAGTAGTAAATATTCTTGGCAACTTAGTAATACACTTATGTACCTGAAGAAAAAAGGAAACAAGGCTGAAATACAGGCTCTTGCTAACTCAATGGAGTTCCTTTAAACCTAGTGTATGGACTGATTGGGTATCTCCTTCAGAGTGAAGGATGTATTGATGTACCCCGAGACTTTAAATACTAAGAAGTACAAAGTCTCATGAGTCCTTTTGGAATTTGGAGGCAACATATACTATGCCAGGTGAACAAAGGCTATTTCACTTTGGGCCCAGAGCAATAAAAACTTTCCACCCAGTTAAGACTGTAATAAAAGCATCTTTGCCAACTTTCCCTTAAAATCCAGTGGATTCAGTTGTGTTCCAAGCATTCATGGCAGATAGGGTGCTCTGTGGCAGTGAGACTCAGTCAGCGATCCTTCACTGAACACTGCAATCATCTGAGTCCCTTGTGCCTCAGAACTTAAAATAAAAAATTCTGATGCCTAGGTTCCCTTTCTAGAGATTACATTAACTGGTTTAGAACCATCAACTTGCCAAATTTGTGTGTCCATTGGAATCCCCTGGAGAGCTTGTTAAACCAGATTGCTGAATCCTACCTCAGTTTCTCATTCCATAGCTCTGGAAGATGAGACCCCAAGATTGGCCTTTCTAAGAAGTTCTGACATGCTACTGATTCTGGGGGAAAGGGAACAACACTTTGAGAACCATAGATGAAAACTGTCAAATTCCCACAGGAGAATCATAATGGAATCTTCTAAATCCTTGCTACTCAAAGAATGATCTTTGATCAATAGTATGCCTGGGATTTTGTTGAATATGTAGAATCTCAGGTCCCAGGCCAAACTTTGGAATAGGAATCTGCATTGTAATACAATCCTCATATGATTCAAATGCACTTTTAAGTTTTGTGAACCCCAAGGCTGGGGATCTGAAGCAAATCCATACTGTATTCAGTAAACAATAATTCTCCATTTGAGCAAATAACAATTCTCTATTGGAAGTTTTTGACTTACTATTAGGCCCTAGCAAAGATATTCCTGCTTCCTAGTCCAAACTGCTCCCAGGTTTCAAGGTTTATATTATATAACAAACTGCTGATTTTAATGCTGTTTGTCATATGTACAAGCAGTTCTTCAAATATTTTCTCTCCAAATCAAACTCTAGCTATGACTGCATCTGACTCTTTCCCCCCAACCTTCAAAGTTGACAGAGCACCCCCACCTCCAGCAATTCTTCCCCATGATTTAGAAATACACCCTTTCCTTTGCCACCTTCTGGACAGGAAATGTTACTACAGTGTCCTGGACATAATTGATTTCTCCCTTTTTTAGGTAGGCCTGCCATGTGTGAGTCTTTGGATTTCATTAAGATTTAGTTTTGTAAAAACTTATCTAAGTTTTTTTTATGATCAGACAAAATGTCATTATTGTTAAACTTAGATTATGGACACCCTTTTGCACATATGATATGGTTTTGTTGATAAGCACTAAGCACCTAAGTCCTGAGGTCTGCTCTGGATATAAACTTGGGAGAGATACATATATGCAAATTCCATCCTAAAAAAACATTAACGATGGTGACAACAAAACATGTGCTAAATGTCTGTCTTAGACTACCACTAATTCTAACTTGAACTTTTTTTTATTAGATGATATAGAGTTACAATTGAGGGGGAAACATTATCAAACATTCAAGAAAAAATGTATATATACTTAGTTATCCAGGGCTAATGCCATGTCATGGATACCCAGGTTGGATTCCCCATGTTGCTGTTTCCCCCAGAAGAACCCTTGAGTTAAATGGATATCTCATGGAGGTCAGAGATCTCCTTCTGAGAGGATTCCCCTATATTCGCAATCTCCAGTCTCTTAAGTGATCTTCCTAAGCCCTCCTGCACTCTGTCCCCCAGCCTACACCTCCAGGTATCCTAGGGAGTCATCTCCCTGTTGCGTTGAGAATCATACAATTTGAAGCTATTATTAGCTTAGCCGTCTAACATACTGCTCCCTGATGTATTCTAGCTTCCACAGATGAGAGAAACCATTCGGCCCTTGAGTCTCTGAGACTGGGATACTTCACTTAGCATAATTCTTTCCATCTCCATCCATTTTATTTCAAAAGCCATAATATCGTCTTCTCTAATGGCCGAGTAGTATTCCATTGTATATATGTACCAACTAACCTGAACTTTTTAAGTAAATAAGATTATAACATATCTCCAAGCTTGCCAATCCATTGAAGAACAGAATAACTGTATTCAGCAGTTTATGCATATAGGAAATGAAACATTTATTGATAATTCATTCAAGAAATATTAGTGGAGAGCAATACAATTGAAGTAAACTTTTATTCAGTCAGTACCAACATAACCCCATTGTTGCCAGATCATTCATAGACTACAAATTGTTATTTTCTCATTGCCAGTAAACCTCACTGTGTTATCATGTCATTATTACTAGGGACAGGCCCAGGCCAAAATTGTTACCTTGTTAGGAACTTCTGTGGTTCTGAAGCTTGAGGTCAGAGGTACAGCCACATTTGGCAGCATATTCAATAGCCACAGGTTGAGGTTTCAGTCCATTTATTGATGGCAAATAACTCAGAATTCAGAGATGCAGGTTAATCTAGCCTTAACCCCAGTATATCAGAAGAGGTGCTAGAGATACTGGCAACTTCCCTTGGGGACAGTATTCTACAGGCATATTTTATAGGCATCAGAGCAGAGACAAGAAGTCCCAGGTTTGTTTTTGTTTGTTTGTTTTCGAGTGGGACAGTGAGAGAAAGAAAGAGAAAGACTCAATTTTATTTAGTTTTTCATGTGGCTTTCGTTGCTCTGACACTTTGTTGTGTACATGGTGACAGGGTACGAACACATGACCTTGTACATTCCAGGCAAAGTATAACCGCTGAGTCACTGTTCCAGCCCCAAGTCCCCAGGTTTTAAGATGGGGGCACACTAGAAACCAGAAGCCATTTGTATGATGCTGGCATCCGGGCTCACAGGTGCAGGCATGTGTAGCCAGCTGCCATCCTCAGAGGCTGAGCTTAGGAGTCCAGAGCTGTGCTCTCTGTGCTCCCTGAGAAAAACCTCTGGGCCCTGGAAGGTCTGATCCTGAACTTTAAGTTCCTGAAGTTGATGACCACGAATTTATTTTCCAAGTAAAGGGCAGAGAACTGGGTCACACAGAATCGAGATGGTCAATATGAGCCACTATGTGTTCTTGGGAACTTTTTTGGGAATTTGGGGGAGCAGCATCAGTGGACTGCAGCAGTTCTGTAGGCCACAGAGAGGTGCCTATGTGCCTGTACACTGGGACACGAAGACACGGGTACCATGGGACCAAGAGTGGGGGCCTGGGAGGGTCCTACTTCCACTCTCTGAGGCTACATCCCCTGTGGACACAGATCTAGAAGAGGATGGGTCTGGCAAGGCAGAGACCTGCGTCCAGCTTGGCACAGGTATCCAATGGACCAGTACCTCCATCAGGGTGCTGGACCGGTACCTCCATCCGGGTGCTCAGCTCTTCTGTAACCCATGATGTGGGCTCCGTGTGATCCACAAGCGCCCAGTCTTGCCCACGTTTCCACAGCTCATAGCGCTCGGGTTGCAGGATGCGCACAAACGCATCCATGGAGAAGCTCACCCTGGCCTCCCCACAGCTGCACTGAGAGGCCACTTTGCCATGATCGATCCATCGCGGGGTGGCGAAATTGATGGCCTCCGCACAGCTGAAGCCATGGTTGAAGCCAGCGTGGTAGCCATAGGGAAATGTCACCATGAACTGGCCAGCCTCCTGAGTCACGCGGCTGAAGGGAATGCCATTCTCCCTGAGCCCTGTGGGCGAGATGAGGGCCACCCTGTGCCTCAGGAAGGCCTCGCAGCCCTGGGAACTGCCCGGGAAAAGCTCCCTGGCCAGGCGCTCCAGGCGCTGGCCGTGCTCTGGGGGCACCACGTACCACGTTTTGGGCTCCCCAAAGTGCAGGTAGTTGATGCTATAAAGGTCCATGTCCTCCGTGTGCCAGGCAAAGGTGGTCTTCCACATGCCGAAGTACAGGTAGGGCGTGTTGACACCTTCAATGACAACTCCACACTCCTGCTCCAACAGGTCCAGGATGGTTCCCAGGTGTCCCAGGTTCCACTGTTTAGTGTTCTCATCAAATAAGGAGCCACTGATGTCAGCACCATAAATTGGTGAGTCACACAGGAAGTTCTTCCAGCACTTTTGCTCCAAATCTTCAAAATTCAGGTGTGGGGGAGTTCTGTACTTCTCACTGTTGGCGAGGAGGTGATACTCTCCCACTGTCATGGGTTTCTTCTTTTTGTGGTATTGAGTGAGCATACCTGCCCTCCCAGACACAACCTGCTGCAGGGAAATGGTTATTAAGATGTCATTGATATCATCATAGGACTGTCCGGCTCTCCATTCCTTGGGTGGAATTACCTTGGCCAGGTCAGCTCTGTGTGTCCATTGTATTCCATGTAAGCAATATATTTGTCAAAATTGGGGAATTCTTTGTGGTTGAGTGGAATGTCATAATGGTGGAACTTGTTTTCCAGGTACCAGAGTGCTGATATTTCATGGCTGCCATATGCTCAGTAGGAGATTCTAAGACCTCAGGTGTATTATAGATTCCTAAGAATATCTGGAAGTTATTTATTTATTTATTTTTGTTATTTGTTTTACTTTGTCTTGTTTTGTTAAAACACTGTGGCTTATCAGTGGAGGCAGACTCAATTTTTTAAATAAATGAGATGATAGTTTTCCCAGGCTCGCTGACTTTCCACAGTAACTCCATCCTGGTCAGTGGTTTTGCTCAAAGAAAATGGAGTACCTCTCAAAGGAGCAGGCACTCCAACCCAAGAGGTGGCTCAACCCGCAGCTTGGTTAGGGTCCTCAGTTGCAACCATCTTTGGAGACTCTTCTGATTCTCACTCTTGGGTACATGAGTAGCTAGCTCTTAACCCAACTGTATAAGGTTTTTTCAAGCAGGTCTGAACAATACACCCAAAGGAAAAAATACAAAATATCTGAAAATAGCAGATGACAAAGGAAACATTCCAGTAGTATTAACATAAACATAATTTGGTATGGCAAGGTTAATATTAAGACTTACGCTCAAATCATAAGACAGGAAAAAGGGCAATATCTCATTGAACTAAAAGGAAAATAAGCGAGTTTGAAAATAAGTGAAAAAGCACTCACTCAACTCAAGAAACTGGATGAATCAACATCAAAGAAAATTTGAAGAAAGGAAAAAATATTTATAAGCAGAAACAATTGCAAAAGAAAATATAAAATCCAATGGGGGATAATAAAAAGCAAAAATAGCTTTGAAAATACTATTAGAGAATCATTATAAATATGACCAATGGAGTCCAAGAGAACACAGAAAAATAACTGAATGAATTAAGGATGTCAGTACAGGATATGAATGAAATTCAGTGAGGAGACAGAACAGGGACATAATAACTGAAAATTTTCCAAATCTTCAGAATCTTCTCCAAAATAAACCATATTTTAAACCACAAAGCAACTCTTGGCAAATGCAAACATATTCATATAATTCCTTGCATCTTATCAGACCATAATGGAATGAAATTAGATGTCAATGCAACAAAACCTCACAGAAACTATATAACTGTATAACATGAAGACTGAACAATATTCTTTTGAATGATGAATGGATGACAGAAGAAATTAAGGGAGAAATTAAAAATTTATCAGACTCAAATGAGAAAAGTGATACAGCATATGAGACCCTCTGGGACACTATGAAAGCTGTTTTAAGAAGAAGGTATATCTATGAGTGCCTACGTAAGGAAATCAGAAAGATCTCAAATAAATAACCTAATGATGCATCTCAAGGCCCTTGAAAAACATTCCAAAACCAGTAGAAGGAAATAATTATGATCAGAGCCAAAAATCAATGAAATTAAAAATTTAAAAAGCAATAAAAATAATCAATAAATAAAGTGGTTGTTTGAAAAGATAAACAAGATTGATAAACTCTTAGTGAAACTAACCAAAAGAAAAAGAGATGATCCAAAGTAATAAAATCAGAGATGAAAAAGGAGAAATCACCAAAGACTTTACAGAAATCCAGTGTATAATTAGGGACTATTTTGAAAACTTATATTCCAATCAATTGGAAAACCTAGAAGAAACAGATACATTTTTAGACACATACAATCTGCCAAAATGGAATTGAGGACATAGAAAACCAGAACATAACAATAACTTGTAATGAGGTAAAAGCAATAATAAAATGTCTTTCTACAAAGAAAAGCCCAGGAACAGATGGATTCTCAGGTGAATTCTACCAAACCTTTAAAGAATAACTAATGCCAATGTGCCTCAAATTATTCCATGAAATACGGAGGGATGGAACACCTTCAAATTCATTCTATGAAGCTAATGTCATACTCATACCAAAATATATAAGGACCCATCAAGGAAAGAAAACTGTAGACCAATAGCCCTGATGAATCATAGAGGCAAAAATACTTAACAAAATATTAGCAAATTGTTTTCAACGGCATATTAAGAAGATTGTACACAGCAACCAATTTGGTTTTATTCCAGAGATGCAAGGGTGGCATAATACATGCAAATCAATAAATGTAATTCATCACATAAATAGAATTGAGTAAAAAATCACTTAGTTATCTCAATAGATGCAGAGAAGCCCTCAACAAAATCCAGCACCAATTCATGACAAAAACAATTGAAGAAACTAGGGATGGTAGGAAACTACCACAACATCATAGAGGCTATATATGAAAAACCCAAAGTCACCCTCACAATAAATGGGGAAAAACTGAAAGCATTTTCCTTAAAATCTGGGACAAGTCAAGAATATCCGCTCTCATCACTCGTATTTAATATAGTGCTAGGAAATTCTAGCTAGTGCAATTAGGCAAAAGAAGGAAAGGGATAAAAATAGGAAAGGAAGAAGTCAAATTATCATTTTGTAGATCATATAATCCTATACCTTGTCAATCCAAAAAACTCCACCAAGAGACTGCTAGAGTTAATAAATAAATTTCACAAAGTAGCAGTTTACAATATCAGTAATTTTTCCATACACCAACAATGAAGCTGCTAAACAAGCTATCAAGAAAACAACTCCATTCACAAACAGCCTCAAAAAAATAAAATAAAATAACTAGAAATAAATCTAACCAAGGAAGTGAAAGACCTCTGCAGTAAAAACTATGGAACATTTGAAGAAGGAAATTGAAGAAGACTTCAGAAGATGGAAAGACCTCCCATGTTCATGTGTAAGCAGAATTAATGTTGTTGTAATGGCCATACTACCAAAAGCAATATAGAGATTCAATACAACCCCCATCAAAATGCCACTGACATTTTTCATAGAACTAGAAAAACAGTCCTAAAATTCATTAGGAAGAATAAAAAACCTAGAATAGCCAAAGCATTTCTAAGCCTAAAAAGCAATGCTAGAAATATCACAATACCTGATTTCATACATACTGCAAAGCTATAGTAACAAAAACCGGCTGGTATTGGCCTAAAAACTGACACATAGACCAGTGGTCAAGAGTTGAAGACACTGAGACAAACCCACACATCTAGAGTCTTCTGATCCTTGACTAAGTTGCCAAAAACATACACTGGTGAAAAGGTGCCCTTTTAAACAAATCCATATGTTGAACAATTAGACTAGTTCCTTCTCTCTCACTCTGCACAAAAATCAATTAAAATGGATCAAAGACCTAGGAATTAGAACAGAAACTATGCAACTCCAAGAAGAAAATGCAGGGTCAGTACTCCAGCATATAGGCACAGGCAACAACTTTTTCAATACGACCCCTAAAGCTCAGGAAATAAGGACAAGAGTTAGTAAATGGGTTGGCATCAAATTAAAAATCTTCCGCACAGCAAAGGAAATGACTAGGAATGCGGAAAAAGATGGAGATAATATTTGCTAGCTACTCTTCTGACAGAAGATTAATATCTACAATACGTAAATAACTCAAAAAAACTTTATGCCAATAAATGGGCAAATGAATTAAACAGAAACTTCTCAAAATAACTATAAATGGCCAAAAATATGTGAAAAAAATTTTCAACATCATTAGCAATTAGGGAAATGCAAATCAAAACTACATTGAGATTTTATCCCACACCAGTTAGAATGACAATGCATAAAAGGAATACTTTTATGCAGTTGGTGGGATTGCAAATTAGTACAACCACTATGGAAATCAGTAGGGAAGTTCTTCAAAAGAGTAGGCAGAAAACCACCATATGACCCACCTGTACCACTCCTCAGCACCTATCCTGAGCAATTAAAGTCATCGTACTACAGTGATACATGTGTACCCATGTTTATAACAGCACAATTCACAATAGCCAAACTGTGGAACCAGCCCAGGAGTCCATCAATGGATGAATGGATAAATAAAATGTGCATACATACACAATGGAGTTTTACTCAGACATAAAGAACAATGAAATCATGTGCTTTGCAGAATCAAACTAGAAACCATCATTTTAAGCAAAATAAGTCAAATTCAGAAAGTCAAGGGTCATGTTTTCTCTCATATGCAGAAAGAAACTAGAAAGGAAGAAGGAAAAGAAAGGTTGGATCTGATATCGTAAAACTTAAAGGGAGATCAGTATAGGAAATGAACCAAGAAGTGGGAGGCAGGTAGGGAGTGGGGAGGTGCTGGGGGGTGATACTGGCCAAATTATATTGTTATATCATGTGCATGCACGAATATGTAAGAACAAATTCCATCATGATTTACAATTCTAATGTGCCAATAAAAAAGTAGAAAAAAGACTATTCCAAGTGAAAAATCATAAGCATAGAGAAAAGGGAGAAAGTAGGGGAAAAAAACCCATAATAAACTAAAGGTCGTAATTAAAAATCTATCTAGTAGAGGCATTTAAAAATATTGAATTTTAATGAACAACATGGTGGTAGTAATTTTCTCATAAGTACAAATAAATATTCAAAACAGATCCAACAGAGAAACAAAGTGATCTACCTTCTGCAGAAAAATCTGGATCCAGGTGGAGATACTCCAGCACACAGAGAAGGTTTCCTCTTGGCAGCTACTGTCCACATGAAGCCCAGGTGCTGAGGACCCTGGCTTTATACCTGAGCTCTGCTCTGATCTAATCAGTGCCTGCCTGATGCAATCATGGAACTAGGTTCCTAATTTGACAACCCACTAAATTCATGCCCATTTACCCTCTCCCTTTCTTAATGCAATGGAATCAAATCAACCAAGAGGTTGAAAATCAAGGGTAGGAAAAGGTAAACAGGCAAAAATTCAGCAAAAAATAAAGAAACAAAAAAAGAAAATCCTGGAGTATCAACATTAATAGTGAACATGTTTATAGGATCAAATAGAGGCATATTACTGCTATTGAAAAGAAAAACTCACTAGGAACACATTACAATGATAAACTTTTTGTTCCTAACCCACAGCTGTGAGGGACAGAAGTCCAAAACAGTTATAAGGTAAAACCAAACAACATGCTACAATTTTTTAAAAATACCATCCTCTCAGAAAATAACATAACAGAAGAAATTAATAATGCCACAAAAGTTTGAGCAACAAATTTAATAATAACCTGCAACAACCACAAAGCAAATGGAAAATGCTTTCCGATATATAAAAACCATTTACGAAAACTTACCAAGACTGCAAAATAAAATTTAATTAAAATTCAACAGAATCAATATATTAAGCACAGTCATGATCAAAATAAATTAAAAAGTCAACAATAAGGGCTGGAATAGTGGCTCAGTGGTGAGAGTGCTTGCCTGGCATGAGCAAGGACCTTGGTTCAAACCCCAGCACCCACATACACAACTAAGTGTTGGAGAAACCAAGGCCAGATGAAAAAATAAATAAAGTTGATTCTCTCTTTCTCTCTCTCACCCGCTTCCTCTCTCTTTAAAAAAAAGTCACAAATAAAAATACAGAACCCAACCATTTTTATTTGAACTTTAATGCCTACATTTCTAAAATCTATTGATTTTTAGGTTGAATGCAAGCAGTTTGCAAAAACAAATTAAAAATATACAAAAAAGAACAATGCTAAAGAAAATGAGATAGAAAAATGGTAGAATGATAAATAAAAGGGAACACAAAATAATTAATAAACCTGAAATCTGATTATTTTAAAGAAAAATGAAATAAAGTACTAGGAATGCTGATTTTAAAAGTATCCAACTAGAGGTGACAGTGGAAGTTGGCTGCAGCTGTCGAGACAGACGCTCAGAAGACGCTCTGAATCGGGCTGATCGTGACTATATTTCCACCATAGAAAAGGACACAAATGGAGAAGTTCTGTGGGTGTGGCGTTATCCTTCCAAGAAGGCCACATTAAGGAATGTGGTCATGCTCAGAAAATGCTGCCTTCAGGACAAAAACAAAATTTTCCATCCCTTTGTCTATGGGCAGTGCAAAAAGAAGAACATGGTTTTATATCACAATTGAAGTTCTAGATTCTTCAGTTTTGAAAAAGGTAACTCATTTTTCTATTGTTCTATCAAAAATTTTAATCCAGAGAAATATGCTGCCTTCGCTAGCATTGCATCTCAATTTTGAATGGAAACTGTTATCTTACCCAATGACACTGATACTTAAAAAATGCATTTTCCTCTATTATTCCAAAATAGAAGCTGTTCAGAGTTTACCAGGACTCTGCCTGCCCTCGAGTGGTATCAATAGGATTGGATCATCCTGTATGTGCACCTCACAGCTGGAAGCCCTGCAGATGTGCACAGGTTACATTGCTGGATTTGTAGACTTGGAGGTGAATAACAGACCAGATCTCTATGATGAGTTTGTGAATCTGGTAGATTGTGAGATCACCATTTTGCAAAAGGGTCCATGACAATGGGTAAACTGCACAAAGAAGTTGGCCAGCTTGACTATTCAGACTGCAGAAGAGCCAGAGAAGTCAGACAGCCAGGTTATACAGGGTATTGCCCTAAAAACTAAAGAAATCTTCACTAACTGAGCACTATTTTCTAAAGTTTTGGGTGATGGAGGAATGTTTGTCCTCAATTTTAAGGCACTAAAGCAAAACTGATTTTTACCAGCAATGGAAAATTTTTATCACCTAATAGTAGCTGAATAAATACTAAGAATCTTGACAGTGCGGTGGAATGACCTGCTGATAGCTATTATAACACTCTCCCTTCTGCTTATCCACTAACTGCGTCAAATACCGGAAATGAGAGGAAATATTATGTTTTTAATGACTTATTTGAAAGTGTTTAGATTTGACCTGAAAAACACTGAAACACATGAAAACACTTGTGATTTTCTCCCTGCTATTAGTTTCCTGCCTTCTGTCAGTGTGGGACAAAGTGCTGTTAACTATTCTGTAACAAATGAATCAGCCTAGTGTCCTGGAGTAAGTGGGAAGCTCTACCCTTGTGCAAATCACAACAGATGCGTTATTAGTTCCTGTGCTGTCTCATCATGTAACTATAAACCAATGGTTTATTTTCAGAAAGCTGCCTGAAATTTTGCTTTGTATTCTTCTAGGAAGAACTTCCATCTCCTCATGAGGAACTCTTCTTTCTGAGCCAAACTGCTTAGTTTTCCGCAGAAAGTTAGCAGAAATCCAATCCTGTTGATGCCACACAAGGGCAGCAGAGTCCTGGTGAACTCCTAACAGCTTCTATTTTGGAGTGATAGAGGAAAATTTGTTTTTTTAGCATCAGTGTCGTGGGTAAGATAACAGCTTCCATTCAAAACTGAGATGCAACGCTTACACAATATCCTAGCGAAGGCAGCATATTTCTTTGGATTAAAATCTTTGGCAGTCAGAACAGTCTAGAAGATCATTCAAGAGACCCTGCAATTGCACTTGTTTATAAAAAAAAAAATCCTTTTCTTGGTCTTTAAACATTTTGCCTATACTATTAGGGTTTTGCATAGATTTTACATTTTAATAATCCATTTTTATATCACCACAGACATGATCGTTTGGCAACTGAAGCCCTAAGATCTCTGCAGCTAACCCTGTTGCTAGCACTAGTCTTCGAAGAAGATGCTAGTCCTTATATGGTAAAGTAAATAAACCCATTTTGAGTATTAGCATCTGTAGGACTGTAATGGTGATCTTTTTCTAATTGGTAGAGGAATGTGAATCAGCTTCTTACAGGGAACAAAACAGAGAATGTCGTCAAATGACTTCAGTAAAACTAATTTGACTATATACCAAGGTGACCATTCTTGTTCACTTGTTTACCTTTCATAATTGGAAAACTTAAAGTTGCTAAATAAGCCTGCAGGTCTAAATTACACACTCGTTATTTTATTATATATATTCATATCAATTTTGAAAGAGTACTTTTCACTCAGAACTGTTGTCCTCTGAAATCTTACCTGGAAACACATTTGCCAAAAAAAGATAAAGAAAAAGAAAAAGGTTTTAGCCAGGCTTGGTGGCACATGCCCATAATTCCAGCTACTGGGGAGGCTGAGGCAGGAGGATCACAAATTTGAAGTCAGCATAGGTAACTTGGCAAAACCCTGTCTCAAAATGGAAAATAAATAAATGAACAAAGCTGGGGTAGAGCTCAGTGGTGGAGCACTTGCTTAACACACATGAGGCACAAAAATAAAAGGAAAGCAGAAAGAAAAGGTTTCCAGAACTTGGCAGGAAATACATGAAATGAATTTACATTATCTTACAATGCTGAAAATAATAATGTGCTATATACAAGCAGAAACATTGATTAAGGTCTGTTAAAGGAGTATATGAAGCTGTTCTAAAAGCCAACTCTCAAAGTACCTAAGTGAAAAATAAAATAATATAAAATAAAGTAGCATCATATTATAATCCAAAGTACAAAACAAACGAGTTCACACTGATTTCAGTAAATGGCTGACTAACTTTAAAAACTTGAAAAGAAAATACAAATTTTTCCTGTAGAAGAATTCTAATAAATTACATAAATTAAAATTTGTCCTATTTTTAAAACATTATATGACTACACACATAGAATCATATATATATTTTTTAAAGAGAGAGAGAGGGACAGTGAGAGAGAGACAATCAAATTTATTTCGTTTTTCATGTGGCTTACATTCCTCCAACACTATGGTGTGTACGTGCTGCTGGGGTTTGAACCTACGCACTTGCGCGTGTCTGGCAAGTGCCGTAACCACTGAGTCACCACTCCAGTCCCTAGAATCATATATTTTAATGTAATTTTTGTGGGCATTTTTCCAATTTGAAAATTTCCATGTAGCTGTACTTTATTCTGTTTTCTTTCTCTAAGGTATTCAATTGTATGAATATTTCTGCTCTTGATGAGCATTTGAATTATTTCCATTTTGGGCCTCTTACAATGTTACTCTGAACATGTTGGATTTTAAGCTTTTTGGACTAGTGTTCATGCACACTCATATCAATGAATAAATCTCTTGATCATAAAACACATTAATGCAAAGTATCATCCCCACTGCTTTTCAATGCTTTTTACCAAATTATACACCCAGTAGCTCTGTATGAGGCTGCTCCTTGTTCTTCACCTTTGCAAACTTTGGGTAAATATGAGCCTTTTTTCAGTGTTAGCCAATTGGGTGAAAGCACAGTAGAATCCCATTAAAGCTTGTATTTTCCTGATTACTAATACGAGTACATTTTCACATTTTTTTAATTATTTGGATATTCTCATTCAGAAAGAGACTATTAATAATTTTGTTCACTTTTTTTAAACTGGGTTCTCTGTCTTTGTACAGTTATCTCTCAGTATCTGGGGTGGGAAGAATTGGTTCCAGAAGCCCTCCAAATATATCAAAATCTTTGGATGCTCATGTTCATTATATAAAATGGTGTAGTATTTGCATATAACTTAAACATGTCCTCCGATATACTTTAAAATGTGTTTAGATTACTTACAATGCCCAACACAATGTAAATGCAATGTAAGTGGTTGTTATACTATGATGTTTAGGGAATGACAGGAATAAACGTCTGTACATGTTCAGTACAGATGTAATTTTTAAAGAATATCTTCATTCCATGATTGCTTGAATCCATACAAGCAGTGGAACTCATATATGCAGAAGGCCAACTGTAGTATCTCTGTACATACTTGATAATAGTTTTTTATTGGATATGAGTAATACAATATCTATTTACACACTTTGGTTTGTCTTTTCCCTCCTTTATCATACCTTTTGATGAACATAAGTCCCTCTTTATCAATTATAGTAAAAATAATATTAAAAATAGATAAAAGGGGCTGGAGTGGTAGCTCTGCAGTTGAAGCACTTGCCTGACGTGTGTGAGGACCCAGTGTTGAACCCCAGCACCATGTACACAGCTAAGTGTTACAGAAACAAAGGCCAGAAGAATAAAGCTGATTCTCTCTCACTCCCTCTCTCTCTCTCTTTTATTTTTAAAGAGTGAGAGGTAAAGTGAGAAGGAGAGAGAAAGAGCAAGAAAGAGAGGGAAAAAGAAAGAATCCGTTCTATTTAGTTTTTCATATGGCCTGCATTGCTCCAACACTTCATTGTGTACGTGGTGCTGGGGTTCAAACCCGGGTCCTTGTGCATGCTAGGCAAGCACCATAACCACTGAGCCACCACTCTAGCCATCTCCCTGTCTGTTTAAAAAAAAAAAAAAAAAAGATAACATAGCTAGGTGTGGTGGCAGATACCTGTAAGCCCAGTGACTGGGAAGGCTGAAGCAGGAGGATTACAAGTTTGAGGCCAATCTCAGCAACTCAGTAAGATCCTGTCTCAAGATGAAAAATAAAAAAGGGCCAAGGATGTAACTCAGTGATAAAGTATCCCTGGATGAGTCAATCCCTATTGTCACAAAAAAAAAAAAAAAACACACGAAACTATATGGTGACTCTCAAATGCCATACGCTATTTAATTCATTCTTCATAGAATAATTGGACCCACAATAACTTATAAGAAAAACCTTATTAACTCTATTTTTAGATTAGGAAATTGAGTCATGGAGACCTTAAGTGACATGCTCTCGGCAATAGAGCTACCTTGTATTAAATATTCAAGCAAGAATATTACTTGAATTACTTGGAGAAGTTGATTTCCTTAAAAAAAAAAAAGGGGGGGTGACCTCTCTCTTACCAATCTGTGATATTTGAGTGTAAATGAACAGGTACGTGTATGTACAGGACAGAAAGGCCAGGGTCGTAGTCTGTTTTGTGTTGCTACAATAAAATTTCTGAGGCTGGGTACTTTATAAAGAAGTTTTATAGCTCACAGTTCTGGAGGTTCAAGAACATGGAGCCTGACTAACAGGGATCTCAGGTCAGGGCCTCACTATCACAGGGCATGTTCAAGAGGGAGAGAGAGGTCATGTAGCAAAAGGAACAAGAGACACAAGAGGGTCCAAATTTACTCCTTTTATAACAAGCCACTCTTGAGTGACCTAGTCCACTCTTACCGGCCTTGCCCCTGCCCCAAGAAACACTATTGATCTGTTTATGAAGATGGTGACCCCACAGCCTTCCACCAGGCAGGATTTAATCTTCCACTAGGCCCGCCCTCTTACAGGTTCCACCCACTTCACACCACCACACTGGGGGACAGATTCAGTCCATGCACCTTTGGGCAGGGGCAAAGCATAGTAGCAAGACACAGATGCAAGTATATGAGGGAGTCTTATGTAATGGGTGACACAGCAAGCCAGCAGGGAAGTGGACTATCCAACAAGGGTGCTGGCAGGGTTCTGCTTGTTGTTTCAGTTTGTTTGGAAAAAATAATGGAAATAGTGTTCTACCTCATACCATTTACACACGTTAGAGGAAGATTATAGAATGACTGAATGAATGTCATTCTATTAGAGAATATACCGAAGAATGTCTTTGCTAACTAAAGGTGAGCACAAATTTCTTAAAGAAGAATTAAAAGCAGCCAGGTACAGTGGCATGAACCTGAAATCCCAGCTACTCTGGAAGCTAAAGCAGGAGGAGTGTAGGTTCAAGGCCAGCCAGACAACTAAGCAAGACCCTGGCTCAAAATAAAAAAATTTTATGGGGTTGGGGGTTTAGCTCAGTGGCAGAGCACTTTCCTAGCACGCGCATGGCCCTGAGTTCAGTCCTCAGCCCTGAAAAAATAAAAATAAAAAATTTTAAAAAGTTAACGCTCCATGGGTTCAATCCCTCATGCCACACACACAAGAGAGAAAGACAATGAATCAACATATTAGTAACCAAAAATAAAGTGAGGTACAGTAGTGCATGTCTGTAATTCCAACTACTCAGGAGAGTTAAGCAGGAGGATTGCAATTTCCACGCAAATCTAGACAATTTACTAAGACCCTGTCTCAAAAATAAAAAATAAAATGGGGGAAAAAACCCCTGGGTTTAATCCCCAGTACTGCCCACTTCCCCCCAAAAAAATCCAAAAATGGCTACAGATCATTTTTTTAAAAAATAATCAATTCAAAGAAGTAAACAAAGTCCTAGAACAGACAACTCACAAAAGAGGAAATACAAAGAGCCAAGAAATATGCAAAGATGTTTAAGATCACTAATAACTGGAAGAATGCAAGGAGACAGTACTTTTTACTGACTCAGATAGGAAAAATGAAAAGGTTGTAACAATATAACAATGGGCAAAACATGGAGAAACCAGAACTTTCCTACAGGGCTAAAGCAGATAGAAATTGGAAATCAATTTAGCTGTCCCAGAAAAGTAAAAAAATAAACATAAATACAATTCATCAATTCTATTTCTGTGTATAAAGATGTCAATGAAGTACAGTTTGAGGTAATAACAATGTGGAAGTCATCTACTTGTCCAACAGCAGAGGGAAGAGATAATGAAAAGAAACACAGATCCTAGTGCCTCTTGGAGTTGCCACGATCTGCATTGTAGTAACGGTAATGGGCTTAGATCTTGTAACACTGAATTTTTTAAAAGGATGATAGAGGGAGGAATTAGTTGATCAAAGCATAAACAACATACTACTTTCATTTGTAGACTCACAACTATAACCTTGACAATGCACTTAACTCATTGTTTCTTAGAAGTGGAGAAAAGCCAAGTAATAGAGGCCTTGCAGAGAGAACAAAAGAGAGTTCTACAAGTCTCTGTATATAAGTTTTATTATCAATGTCTCTTGATTTTCCAAAATATAATATAACAAAAACTTATTAGACATAGACAAACAGGTAGATAATGGGCATCTTTTACCAAGAAAAATGTTCCAAATCAACTGTGTTTAAGTTGAGTGTACCAACAGCAAGTAACATTAATTCTGAATAAAATTTATTGAAGAATCTCCTCCACTCCTTGAGTCTCCAGAAGACTAATTTAGAAATTGGGTTAGGTGTGTGCCATTCTTTGCACTTATAGGGAAAGAGAAAGAATAATTTATGAATAACAGAGTAAAAATATAGGAGTGCCACAGGAGCAGTGTTTTCTGAAAATGAATTGTATGTTTATGTTTCTTGTCTTTCACAGACCAAGATATTTTTTTTAAATCACAATTCCCACAGCATCTATCTGCCTGGGAAGAAATTGTGATATTACTGAAAAATAACAAGAAGAAATGCAGCTTCTATTGTCCAAAACAAAGTAGGAATGCAAGCCAAGGCTATTATCTTATTAGAGACTTCAGAATTTCTTTACTCCTCTGCGCTGCCATATCCATAATCTATTCGACCAACTAATGTTAAAGTTACCGTTTCTCACCTGGAGAATAAGAACAAGAACATCTGGTTGTCTACTGAGATTGGTGTTAAGTTAGGATTAACCAAGATGATAATCTGACGGAGCTAAGGCAAGAAACAACTAAAAACTCAAATTTTCAACAAAACCTCTTGCGTTTCACCTCACTTTCACTCACTCCAGTGGCAACAGCTATGGCAAATTATGGTTGCCATTTGTTGCAGTGGATTGGGTTTCTTGCTAATTTTTCTCCCCGCCAACCTAGAACTCAGCTTTCTTTCTTTTTTTTTTTTTTTAAAGAGAGGGACAGTGAAAGAGACAGAGAAAGAGAAACAATTTTATTTAGTTTTTCACATGGCCTTAGTTGCTCCATCACTTAGTTGCGTACGTGGTGCTGGGGTTTGAACCCGGGTCCTCGTGCGTGTCAGGCAAGCTCCGAAACCGCTGAGCCACTGCTCCAGCCCCTAGGGCTCAGCTTTCTGAGGTTTATTAAGACAGTTCTCACATTTTTGCAAACTATTATCCTTTCTACAACTCAGTTTACTTCAGAATAAAATCCATACAATAAAATGCATGGATCTCAGGTCTTCAGTGAGTATTAAAAATTGAGTACACCCGTGCAATCAACACACAAAACGAGATGTAGGACTACTCAACCGCCCCGTAATATTCTCCCATGTCTGGAGCTTCCCAGTCAATTCCCATGCCCACCAGAGGCTACTACTTGGCTGCCTTCTATGATTACAGATCAGTTTGTTACATTGTTAGAAGGAATTTATGTAGACTTATAATGTCATTCGCACTTGAATCTGGCTTCTTTAGCCCAACCTCCTGCTTCTGAGATCTATTTCTTATAGCATGAACCAGCAGTTCATTCCTTTAAATTGATGAATAATATTTCAACAAACTATTATTTTTCCCACTCATCTGTTTAGAGACATTTGAATTCTTCACAGTTCTTGATTATTTTCAACTGGGAAATGCATAGAAGCACAATTTCTAGGGTCACATGTGTGCTTAAATTGGTAAGAAATTGATCACTTTTCAAAGAGGTTGTGTGACTGTACATTGTCACAAGCACTATATGAGAGTGTCCCTTGCGCCAAACATGGTACTCTTGGACCAGTGTTTCCACTAAATCCAGGGGTAGATCTTGGAATGATTTATCATGCCAAGAGCACAATACTTGCTTCATATCCTTGTGACTTCTGGTGTTCAAAGGGACATGTTTTGCCAGGAGTTGCAACAAAAATTTCTTGAATTGGAAAATGAGATTATCATCTGGCAATTTCTAACTCCTCCATTCCTGAACAACCTTGCAAAGGATTATAATGTGGGCTGGGGTAACTTAATCAAGACCTAGACTGGTGTCCAGAGCAAATCTAAGAGTTTAGCACTCAGGGTGTTTATTTAGAAATGCCCTGGGATGCACATTAGGAGGAGGAAGGAAGGGGACAGAGGCAGGGTTGAGCAGGGAGGAAAGTTGTTCTGGGGTTCAGACTCAAAGACAGTCTCAGCCAATCCTGCAGGGAACTCTGGAGCTGAACTGGCCCTTCAGAGCTGTCCCAGGTGGAGCAGGGTAGCCAAATTTTCATGCCTCAGCATCGAGCAGTCAT
>PVKS010012977.1:0-52184 GCA_004027875.1 Aplodontia rufa
AAAAAAGCTTAAACTATTTAGGGATACCTTTAAAGAAAAGTGCATTAAGATTTTCATACTAAAAACAGCAATACATTTCTGAGAGAAATTAAAGACTTGAATACATGGTCCATGTTCTGGGGCTAGAAATGTAGCTTAATAGTAGAGTGCTTGCTTAACATGTACATGGCCCTGTGTTTGATTCCTAGCACTTCCTAAATATGAAAAGATACCATTTTCATGTATTGGAAGTTAACATTACTAGTATGTGTGTTTATATCACATTGACTTATTGATTCAATGAAATCGAAGCAAATTTTAAAAAATATATGTCAGTTGATATTTGATTTTGTAATTTACATGAAAAACCAAAAAACAGAATAGTCAGTTAATAAATTTATTTCATCCGTTTACTTTAAAACAATAGTAATTAAAGCTTTGTGGAAGGATAATGGGTAGAGATCAATGAAAGAGAAGAAAAAGCCCAACAGATAAATATACACATACAGTTATTTGACAGGATTTTCACCAAAATAAAATACTACTGCTTATCAAAAGTTACTAGGAAACATATATAAGCAAGGCATATAATGAGAGAAAATATTAAGTACACATACCTGATGAAGGACTTTTATATATGTAAGGAACTACTACAGCTTAAATAATCCAATTTAAAAACAGGATTAAACACCGAAGGTGTAGCAACACCTAATCAAGGGGAACCTTAGATATGTATGTTGGGGATAGAGAGAGATGGGGAGAGGGGAGAAAGAGGAAGGAAAGGGAAAGTTCTGGGGAGACAATCAACAATATCAACAAAGTAGCATACTCTTTCCCCCCCACCAGAAGCCAAATAATACTTATGCCGCCATTCAGTTCTGGAAAATTAGCAATCTCTCTCTCTCTCTGTCTGTCTCTCTCTCTCTATATATATATATATATATACACACACACACACACACACACATACACACACACGTATACACACATGTGTGTGTGTATATGCATGTGTGTAGAGAGACACATATCTGTTCTGGGGGGAAATATAGAAGAAACAAGAGATGGGTATGGGCAATGTGGGGGTGATTCTGGACTAGGATCAAATGTATATCATATTGTTACTTTATATGAATTTATGATTATACAACAACTCAATTCCTCACTTAAAAAAATAAAAAAACCTGAGTTAAAGACTTGAATAAACACTTCACGAAGAATAGGAATGGATAATAAGTACTTGAAAAACATGCTGAAAAATGTTAGCAAATTGAAAACAGGTATTGCCACTTATATATCCCCCCAAATGGCTAAAATTTGAAAGACTGTACAGCATCTTAGCCTAGTCCTTGTTGTAGTAATTCTACCTCTTATTTACACAGATTGAAAATGTGTTCAGAGAAACTCCTATGTAAATGTTTATAAAAACTTTATTCATAGTAATCCTCAAAGTAGGAAGAACCCGAATGTCGGTAATGGGAAAATGGCTGAACAATTGTGGCATATTATTCAGTAAAGTACTCTTAATCAACAAAATGGATAACATACTTATATTTATACCCATATTAGTACATCTTCAGAAATGGTGAGAAGTAGCAGCCACACAAAAAAGGGAACACATTGTTTGCTTCTATCTGTATGAAATTTCAGAATTAGCAAACCTGATCTGTGGTGATTGAAATCAGAACAATATTTGCCTTAGGGGGAGAGAACAATGACAATAAAATCTATTTGAATAGGTTGTTTATTTTCACTGAACAGTAATTGTGGTTTTCTGTCCCCGTACTCAAAGCACAAAATGTGTTTTAGCACTCCGAATACTTGATGATAAGCATATTAACAGTTTTTATTGAATTCAGCTCCTCTGCTTATAGAATATTCTTGTGACAAATTTTCTTTCTCTTCATTTGGTTTCCCTTGTCCTTGTTTACCTACAATAAAATCTTTAAGAAGTTTTTTGAATGTTTGTTGAAGATGAACCTAGAGTATCTGCTACATCATGTCAGGCATAGAGGATCCCTAAATAGTTGGATTTCCCTAGATGACATTTGGGGACATATTCTCCTTATTGTGCTTTGAAAAGAATATTTATGAATTGGGTGTGGTGTCTTGCTCCTGTAATATCAGATGCTTAGGAGGCTAAGGCAGGACAATCGCTTGAGCCTTGGAATTTAAGATGAGCAAGACGCCATCTCACAAAAAGAGGAAAAAATCTACTAGTGTTTCTCTCCTGTTTTAATAAAGAAAAGTAAAATGAAGAAACCCAAAATGGCCCGTGATATTACCATCTATAGAAATAGTTCATGCTACGTTTGAAAGAATGATGTATGCTTCTGGTAAGAGTATTCAATTGGTACAGAAAATTATCAGATAAAAGGTAAGTTTCATATCCTTAATATTTCTCTCCAGAGATAAACCTAGTAATTATAATATGTCCTTGCAGGAGAACTTATTAGATACCAGAATATATAATAATTTGTGTAAATCCTCAAAAATCTTTACAGAAAAAGCAGCTTTATTTGCTACTGCTTTGTTGCTTAATTTTTTTCTTATTACATCTCCCAAGATATTTCTAAATTAGTTTATACATTCTTCCTCAGTCAGTTATATAGAATTCATTAAATTATATAGGTGTATTATATATTACACTAGTTCTTTCCTGATAACTGTGTTATTTTCAGTTTTAATTAACAGTGTTTTAAAGAACAGTTTTGTGCTGGTGCAGTGTGTGTGTGTGTGTGTGTGTGTGTGTATTTAATTAAAGTGTGGTTTGTCCTTAATAGATTGGTAGTTTTTTTGGCCCTTCTATCTTGGGGAAGCTTGAAGTAGCTGTGCCTTTAGTCTTGACATTATGGACATTTTAGGCTGGAAAACTGTTGTGGCTCTTCTACGCATTGAAGGAAGTTTAGTACCAACCCTGCATGCTACACACTAGGTGTCAGCACCTGCCTCCCTGAGCTGTAACAAACAAAATATCTTCAGACATTGCCAAATGACCTCTAATGTACAAAATTATCCCTGATTGAGGACCGCTGCTATAGAGAATATTGTAGGTTCACACAGATGGTTACCATTACCTCTTTCCTGACAGAAGACCTGTGGAAGTCATCTAAGAGGTATATTTCTCCTTATCTTGGCACTTGAGTGGATGCAAAAACAGGGTTGGGGAATGGATATAGAGACAGAGTTTAGATAGATCAATGGACATTTGGGAACAACTGATTGCTGTCACAAAGCAACACAGTATTTGTTTTGTCATGAATTCAGCAAATGTTTGTTGAATGCCCATCATCTGCAAGTACCAATGGTGTGAGCTTGATTATTTCATGTTGAAAAAAGAGGTGTTATTGTTGCTTAATGAAGCTTAAGGTTTAGAGATAGACATAAACATTAAGAGTGAGTAGCTGGGCATGACAGTGTGTGCCAGAGTCCCCGCTAATCAGGAGGGTGAGGTAGGAAGCCAGTCTTGGCAATTGACCTGTTTTTAAAAAATAATAAGGGCTAGGGATGTCCCGCAGTGGTAGAGCACCCCTGAGTTCAATCCCTAAAGACTAAAAAGAGGGCCCAATTTTTGAGTAGAGGTGAAGAAGAGGTAAACTGCAGGCTTCTAAACCTGAGTGAGTTTTTAGTAGAGTCATTGAAGGAAATGTTCCAAACGAAGTGATAGATGTATTTGAAATTGTGGGAAAGATTCAGGATTTCATAGAATGGAAGGAATGCCAGTTTGGAAAATGATTGAATTAAAAAAGAAAAGTAGATATGATTGAAGGATGGAGAGGTAGTCAGGCATGGAAAGATAGGCCACATAATATAGGGCTTTGTAGATACAAAAATGGGATGACATCCAAAGTGCAGCGGGAACCTATAGACAGCTTGTAAGCCGGTGAGTGGCACTGTCTGATACACATTCTAAAGTGATTATTCTGACTGCTGTATGGAGTACATATTAGAAGGAGGCAAGCAAGGAATTAGGGAACCCTAGTAAGGCTGTGGTCACGTGACTGAAACTTGATGGATGATGACAAAATTAGATTGATTATAGTGGAGATAGAAATGTGCAAACTCAAAGGAGAGTAGAATTAACAAATACTGGTAATAATTGGAATGTGGGTGGTAAAGAGGGAAAGTTGTCCATAGTGATAGAATGATAGGGTGAGTATATGTGTTTGACATTACTAATATGAAGACTACTGATATGGAGCATTTGTGGATGAAGGGGCATAAATAAAAGAGTAAGAGATGCCTGTGAAATATACTTTTAGCGATATGAAGGAGCTATATCTACCTACCTATAATTGCACATGCTTTGGTGTTGAAATTAGGTCTGGTGCCAGAGGGAGGAGTGTAGATTAGAGATAAATTGAGAGCTATCAGCATACAGATTATAAGATTGCCTGCGAAGAGAGTGAGAATGTATTTTTGAGAATATTGGATACAGGACTGAGCATCAAAGAAGTGCTTGAGAGGTAGGAAACAAACAAGTCACTTCATTTTATGGGAATCCAGCATTGTTCTAAGAGCAGGTGGGAAAAGATTGTGATCAGCTAGCTGTGTCTAATGTTCTGAGAGTAGTAGTAAGGCTAGTTTATTGGTAGAAAAATCCTGAGATATATAAATGAAATTAGGACTGGACTAATTTGGCTTCACTAACCACATTGAAATCGAATGTAACGTTAATTCTTTTTACAGTGGTGGGGTTCAAATGCAGGGCCTTGTGTATGCTAGGCAAGCACTCTACCACTGGGGTAAATACCTCCAGTCCCCTGAGATACACTTCTAACTAATCTGATTTCTTATACACAAGGGGAAGGGGAAGTTTTTTCTTGTTTTGTTTGTTCATTTGTTTTGTTGTTGTTTTCTACCACCATTGGAGTTTGGGGCCCAAGCAGGGAAATAATCCTAAGGAAACATACAGCATTTTGGTTTATGGCAGCTCCTAACATTTTCTATATGAAGCACAGCCCATAAAAACTACTGTGATGGTCAGCTTAGAGTACAGCTTACGTAAGATCAGCTCTGAGGGAATATGAGGTCTATGGCAGATAGACACAATCATGAATGTTTCCCTTGTCCTCTTTAATATTACTCTTTTTCTTGATGATGAAGTATTTTTTCTTCTTAAATCAGTAATGCTTCAAAGTACTGCAGGTTTATCTAATTTGTCTAATACCTTCTGAATATATTAGAATGTGAAAATTTCTGTTTGGAGTGTTTGAGCAGTTTTTCTGGACATCTTTTTTTTCAGTTTTTCCTTTTGCCTCATTCTAAATCTAGGCAAAGATACTCATTTTATTAGTAGCGCCAGGAAGCAGGCAGTTTCCATGGTAACTTACAGGCTGAGTTTACTGTGGAAATTTCCGGAATTAACAGAGCTGCATTGCAGAAGGATGCAAAAAGCAGTATTCATCCAGAGATCCTAACAGTGTGGACACAGAAGAACAGTTGCAGTTGCATGCAGGGTATGTGTTACGTTTATTTTCTTATGTAAGGAAGATTAACAGTTTTATATATGTATTTTCTGAGTACAGAAGGAAACAGTTTGAGGCACTTAGTACATACTGGCTTGATAAAATTAAGGTTGCTTAGGGAAAAAGAAGGAAGAAATGATTTGGGTAGGAAGATGTGCATGATAGCACTGGGAGGAAATCAAGATAGGTGGCATAGAAGAAAGTGATAATGAGACCAGAAGAGAAAAAAACACTTCAAATTCTTTGGATAATAAGAGATTCTTATGGATGGTAGTTCTAGTCACAAAAATATATTTATCAAAGAAAATACAGTAGGCATTGGTATGTTTGAGAAATCCAGTTCTCATGTGAAGCATGGAGAGATGTGTGGAGGTAATTAGCTGTTAACTGCTGAGGGATGCAGAGATATGTGAGATGGACACAGTGTTAAGGAGACCTGCTGCCTTCTTCCTGACTTACCTAAATGATAAAGGTTTCTGGGGAGGGCTACTAGACCCCTGAACCTACTACCTGTCGATTTGAGAGGGGGTTAAAGAAAATGTCTGAAATGTATTCTGAGGTTAAATTCTGGAAATAAAACTGTAGGATTTGAGTAGATAGGATTTCTCTTCCTCTGAAAGACAAAAAGGATACAGAAAATAAATAGGTATATGATTTAGATTGTTTAAATGATATGATTTACATGTGTAAGTAACATTTGGATATCTGTTACATCAGGTAGTCAGCAAACTGCAGCTCATGAACTAAATCTGGACTGCTTATTTTTGTAAGTAAAGTTCTGTTGGAACATAGCCATACCCATCTGGTTGCATATTTGCAACAGAGACTATTTCCTATGAAGCCTGAAATATTTACCATATGGATCTTCATAGAAGAATTTTGGGACTTGTGGTTTTGATGATGTATTGGTTTCGTAGGGCTGCTATAACAAATTGCTGTCACAGACTTGGTGTCTTACCCAACAAAAATTTAATTCTGTCATAGCTCTAGAAGTCACAAATTCAAACTTAAAGTATTGGCAGGCTCTTGAGGAGGATCCTTCCTTCCCTTTTCCTCCTTTTGGTAGTTCTGAGTGTCCCTTGGCTTGTGGCAACATAATTGTAATCCTGCCTTCTTCTTCACTTGATCGTCTTCCTTGTGTCTGTATGTCTCTTATCTTTTCAGTCTCTTCATATAAGAAGAATCCTCATTGTATATAAGGCCCACCCTAATCCAAAATGTTCCCTTCTCAAGATCTTTAACAGTTGTAAAGATAAAGTCACATTCTGAGATTCCAGATGGACATCTCTCTGTCTGTCCCCCCACCCCATCCCTGTGTGTGTGTGTGTATGTGTGTGTGTGCAGTGGCAACAGTGATGGGGGAGGCTGGGGAAGGGTACAGTTCTGTACACTGTACATGGTATTGTAGACCTGGATTTGGTTTTTTAAGCTGTGTTCTGTTTTAAGGATAGCCAGTTCCTGGCAAGTATGTTTTGGATTCCTATGAAGAATATACTCTGCAGGAGACTTGTTGATGGGCTAAAGAAGATATTAAACTCATTTTTAAAGGACAGAACAATATGGGCATAGTTAAAACCGCAAAATGCAGCCTGTGCCATACAAACATGAGCAATAAAGTAGAGGTGGTAGAATATTAACAGGAGAAAAACTACTAAACTGTTCACAGGGAACTGATGAAGACTAGTATCAGTGCCTGCTGTTTCACATTATTGTTTTTATCTGTTCATGTCTTTTCCCACCTGTTACCCCTAAAAAACAAATGAATTTGGAATTTTAATGAAAAATATTTGGCACCAAAATAAGAGTCAGTTTTGAGGGATGAGACTCATGGCTAGTTTATAGCCCTGGGGAAAAATATGATTCAGAAAAGTAGACAATAAATAAGTGGCAGAATGGCAGTGTAGAATGTACATACCGGTGTGTAGACGAGTGAGCCCTGAGACTTGGTTCTTGTTGGTCTTTGTATTATTGTGGCAGTATACAAACTATTAGGCAGGAGAGAAGGCCTATTTCCTCTTATATGGACACATTTGTAAGGCATAGTTATGATAATAAATATATCTATGCTCACATTCACTGGAAGTCTTATTTGCATATTTGGGTATATTTTGAAGTGTTTAAATAGTGATACATGCATATGGTGAAGAATCAAATAATAAGCAGGAGAGTCCAGTGTGGTTGCTGGAGCTACAGAGAAACCCTTCCTCATTCTGTAAATTGCTAGCCAAATGTTTATAATCTCACCTATACCCCTAAAATGAAAACTTTGATATCAACTTTATGGAGATAGCCATAGGAATTAAGCAAAAACAATTAAAAGTGTATCAAAATTAGGGATCACTATGAGTAAGCAGTACCAAACTAGCCTAACATACATTTTTGAAAATGTTGTTGGAATTGTAGATCAGGAGTTTTCCATGTGTATATTTTGCTTTCAACATACATGGTTACAGAGGGGAAACATGAAGCCCAGTCCAGAGTTTTTGGGGAGAGTTTCCTAGAAAAACAAGACTGAATAAAGTCTTGTTCCCTTTCCAGTTAAATTCTATTAGCCTATGACATGTGTATCCTGAACGCCAGATTGAGAGAGTAGGAAGCATTGAAATGAGTTTTCTTTTCTTTTTTAGGGCTGAGGACTGAACTCCAGGCCTTGTGCATGCTAGGCAAGCGCTCTGCCACTGAGCTAAACCCCCAACCCCAAGTTTTCTTCTTTAACAAAACATTTGTACATGTTGTTAAACTATGTTTTTAGTTTTTAAGCCTAAATAGCCACCTAGAAAGATTCAGATTCCCTTGAATTGAACTATAATTATACTTTAACTTTTCATTTTTTTGTTGGAATCATGAGTATATGATAAAAAATATTATAAGGAAATAAAATAATATTTAAAGCTGCATAGTTTGGGATTAAATTAAGCTGGTTGGTCATAGTTATATATATGCAAGCTAAAATTCAAGCTGTATACGGTGCTGAAAAATACCCTAGATTTCTCTGTGGATGGTGGTGTACTCAGGAGACTGAGGCAGGAGGATGCCAAGTTTAAGATTAGCTTGGGCAACTAGAGAGATCCTATCTCAAAGTAAAAAATTAACAAGATGGTGATGTAGAGTACTGCTGGGTTCAGTCCTCAGCACCAAACCAAACCAAAATCAGATAAGCAAAAAACAAAAAGCAAAGCAAAACAAAAAATAAAAAATCCCTCGATTTCAAGGTTTCTGTCTGATGTAAAATACTCAAGTTCCTAAATATGTCTGTAAGTAAAATTTCTTTTTTCTTTCTTTCTTTTTTTAAAAGAGAAGACAGCAAGAGAGAGAGAAAGAGAGAATCCATTTTATTTAGTTTTTCCTGTGGCTTTCATTGCTCCGAGACATCGTTGTGTACGTGGTGCTGAGGCTTGAACTCATGTATTTGCACATGCCAGGCAAGCACCATAACCTCTGAGCCACTGCTCCACCCCCAGTAAAATTTATTTCTATAAAATCTTTTTTTTCTGGATATTGTGTACAAGCTTGAGAATGTAGTTATTTTGTAGTTATGTGTTAAAAAAGACATTCATAGTAAAATCAGCTATAAATTATTAATGAAAAATAGGTTGAGACTGTTGGTTCTAACTTGCTTCAAGAATTTGAAATGTTCACTTAGTATAAAGCAGTTTCAGATTTGTATACAAAATGATGCGTGAACAGGAGTGTCCTGCTAAAATGTTAGGAAACAAAGGTGAAATACACTGATAATTGAGACAGTTTATTGAAATCAGCTTCCTACAGGAGCTCTATTAATAATAACATAGCCAGAATAAAGAAAAAATTTGCCCAGGGTTTCCCTTACAGCAAGACTGCCTGAGAAAGGTGGTCCCTTCTGAGCCACTAGTCTCAAAACTTCATTCTCTTTCATGTGTCTCACCTCAATAACAATCCTGCTCTTCAGGGAGGAAAAATGGATGCTGACACATTTTATCTGAGAAATAGATGCTTGTGAGTAAAGTAGTCATTGGTGAATAAGGTGCTTTAGGTAGAAGTAGAGAATGATTGTAGTAGCACTGTAGAGAATGTTTTTTTTTTTTTAATAATTTTGAGATCAGGTGTTACTGTGTTGTCCAGGTTGATCTTGCGCTCTTAGACTTCAGTGATCATGATCCTCTTTTCTCATCCTTCTGAGTTGCTGGAATTACAGGTGTGTGCCACTGTCTGGCTTGAGAGGTATATTTTTGTATCTGCAACTGTCAGTTCAAAGTTAGTGTGTTAGCAAGGAAACTGGAGATGGAAGAATTTGCCACTGGAGCAGTGAGGATTCTGTAAGTGATAGTCTGCTGGAACTTACAGCAGACTATCACTATCAAATCCACCTTAGTACCATAGGTAAGTCATAGACAAATTCCTTTCACAGAAGTAGGGTGGGAGGCTAAGGATAGTCTTCTCTCTCTTTTTGTCTCTCTCACCAGTTTTATTGAGGTATAATTGATTGACCTGTGATATACTGCACATATTAAGTGTACACTTTCTTTAAGTTTTGAAATGTACATGCCTTTGAAGCTATCACTATAGTCAAGTCACAGTGACAACCATTACTTCCAAAATTTCCTCCTGCTTTTAGAATTTTTATATCTATGTATTTGATTTGGATCTTTTTTGTCTTTTATATTCCTATTTAACATATTCTATTCATCCTTTAGTATATTGACCATGTAAAATGCAGTGTCATGTTCCTTATCTACTAATTCTAGCATCTTTATCATTTTTGGCTTAGTTTCAGTTGATTGTTTTGTTATGTTGGTGATTTTGGATTATATACCAGACTTTATTGGGTACTAGGTGTTTTTGTATTCTTAACAAATATTTTTGAAGTTTGTTCTTTGATTAAGTTATTTGGAATTAGTTTTATCCTTTCAGGCCTTGGTTTTTAGCTCTGATTGATGAGACTAGTGTGAAACTAATTTTATCCTAGTAATTAAGGCAAAAGTCTCAAGGGTAGGAACAGTACTTTCTTCTATGAGCCTGGGTGTTATTCCTTCTAATCTTTATGGGTGATTCCTTCCTCCAGCTTATATGGGTTGCTCATAAAAATACACTGATGAAGGTAATTCTCTGTCTTTCTGTGTGGTTCTCCCTTATCCAGTACTCTGCCTTTCTAACTCTAGTTACCTTGGTCTCTCCAGACTCTCCTGGATCCATGTCTTCAATATAAGTATTCTATTAGGATCTTCTTGAATCCCCCTTCCCTCTCTCAGTCTGAACTCTAGGCAGTAAGGAGGGGCAGTTGTAGAGCTCACTTAGTGTATTTCCAGCCTCTCAAGGCCTCCTTTTTTTTTTTTTCCTGTGCTCTACCACAGAATTACATTCCCCACCCTTTTTATTTTATTTTTTAATTTTGAAAAAGTTTATCTCTAATTGCCAAAGCTGGCTTGGACCTTAGGGTCTTCCATTCTAAGGAAGCTAGGTATTCAAGCTCCCAGGTAGCTTGAATTATAGGCATGCACCAACATACCAGGGCCACTACTCTTTATTGCCAGATGCCCAGTGACTTCAAGATTGTCTCATGCATTTTGTCAGAGTTTTTAGTTATTTCATTTGTGAAGGTAAGTCTGGCTCCTGATTCTCCATAGCGGGCCATGAAGAAGTGCCTCTGTGACACTGATATGAGAAAACAAATTGTGGAAGTAGGGAGCTTAATGAATTTGAGGAAAAGCATCTTTGAGTAAGATATTTTGCAGGATTCAAAACAATTTTTTTTTTACAATAATGACTTTGCTTTTTTAATAGTGTGGGGAAAATGGCATTTATAAAAAGGGATTGGAAAACCTTGAGATGGGAACAGATTTGGATAAATAGACAATGAGATTATTGCAGAAGGTGACAAATAAGGATAAAAATATTGCTAGGAACTTGAAAATTCAGTGGTAGAGTGAAATCTATAATGCGTACAGACATGAATTTAAATAACACTGAATGCCTGACAGGCAAGGTGGGTCAATAAACTGTTAATGAATGAATAATTTTTAAAAAAAAGGATAGTGCATAACAGCAAATCAAAAGATATAAAGGAAATGATTGATTTGAAAGCCTACAAATTAGTGGATACTTTACATATATAAATTTATAAATATGTAAAATAAAGAATTAACTGGGAAAATATTTGCAGTGCAAGACAAGGGTTGATGATATTATAGATAAAGAACTTATAAGCAAAAGCAGCAAAACCAAAGTAAATGCCAGGACTGGGAGGCCTGACAGGTGCTATCTCAGGCAGTTAATAGGTTGGAAATACTTGTTCACCAAGTAAGTGTATTCAACTCTAAGAGTAATAAAACAAAATGCAATTGAAAAGAGTGATCTAACTCTAATCACTTTTCAAATTGGAATAAGGAACAAGAGTTATTAACTAGTAACAGTGGGCACTCTGGCAGTGGTGCTATAAAACCATACAAATAAGCTGTGCAGTCACTGTAATAATGATATGGTTTATCTAATGACTATTATGTTGAAACATTTTAAGTGTAATCTATTAAGCAATAGATATTATATGCCATTTTCTGTATAGATAGTTTAGAAAAATATGAAAGTAACCTTAGGTTTTTTTTTTCTTTCTGTATTATGTTTGAGTTTTTTCCTTTTATTTTTCTGCTACCTGTGTAACTTAGGAGAATTTCATATTGAGTAATCTGGTTAGAAATAGAGGTTCACATATTTGTCCTACTGCTAAGTTTCAAAGGAGATACCAGTAACTACATTTAGAAGATGGTAGGGGTAGAGCTGCAGAGTGTGGCCAGAGTTGACCCAAGTAATCTCCTTGGCTGTGTCACTTTATTAATATTTTTAATAAAATCCTTCTATATACCAGTTCCCACCCAGATAGCTTTTTTTTTTTTTAAGATATATTGGGCAGATATACAGCTTTTCTCAGTGCTCAGTGTTTTAGAACGTTATATCACAGTTGTTTTTTAATCTGTAGGAGTTCAGAAACTTATAGATTTACCTGGGTCAATGAAAGGGTGACAACTAGTATAGTTGCAGTATTGAATAGTTAGTAGACAGGTTGGTCATTTCTTTTTTCTTTTTTTTTTTTTTTTTTTCAGAGAGAAGGACAGTGAGAGAGAGAGAGGGAGAGACAGAGAGAATCAATTTTTACTGAGTTTTTCACATGGCTTAGTTTTGTACATGAGTGCTGGGGTTTGAACCCATGTACTGGCGCATGCCGGGCAAGCGCTGTAACTGCCGAGCCACTGCTCCAGCCCCCAGATTGGTCATTTCTATCCAGAAAACAAATAATCAGAAAGGACCTAGCACAAACATGTGGGGTCAAAGATGATGATTTCAGATTATCACATAACACAGTATGTCCGTTATTCTAAAATGTCATATCTGTGCAGTATTGTACTTTGATAAGGCCTGTATTTATGGACTCAAGCCCTGTTTAAATATTCCACCTATAATTTTGCCTATGTAACAAAAGTCATAAGCATATATATTTCACTTCTATTGCATGCCCAGAGTATCTGTGTTATTGTTTTTCTCTGAGTGTGTGTGTGTATTATTTTGGAATAGGAAATTGCTGAGTCTCTGGATATCAAAAAGTATGTATTAGATATGGAATTTAGTAAGGCTCTTAAAAAATTAGGGATACCAGAGTTATGGATTACATTGAAGGGATAGCTTTTGGCTGAAAACTAGCATGTGGATTTGAAGAGATTTAGTATCATTGGTCACCAGCCATTAAATTTTAATCTTGTTTCTTAGTCCATTGTGACGACCAAACTGCTTCCCTAGTTGCTGGGAGTTTGGGACATTGTCTCCTTCTTTGAGAACTACTGGGAAATAAAATAGCATCAAGGGCCATATTAATTAAAAGTGGGTTTGTTTGCATATAAGCATCAACAAAGGTAAAAACAATTAATGGCTTCAACCAGACAGTTTATTTCCTCTTTGTAGAGATAAGTCTGGAGATAGACAGGCCTAGGGTTAGAGTACTGACTTCATTGTCATTACAGTCTAGAGTACTCCTACGTTTTTCATTTTTTCATTGTTCTCAGGATATCTTTCCATTCCCAAGGTGGCTAGAGCTCTAGTATTTACTGACATTCTAGGCAACAAGGAGGAAGATGGGGAAAAAAGAAAAAGGACCTTATTCCTAGCTGAGTCAGTCCTGCCCCCCGCCCCCCTTTTTAGTACTGTGTTCATATTTGCCACCTCTTAATTGCAAAGATGGTTGGTATTTTGGCTTGGCCTGCCATTAAAAAACAAACAAAAAACAGACTGGGTGGCTTAAACGGTAGGAATTTTTTTCAGTTGTGGAGGCTGGAAGTCCAAGATCAAGATTCCAGCAAGGTAGGTTTCATTGGCTACCATCTCAGGTGATATTCATGTACCTTTTTTGTGCATGTGTGAGGAGAGAAAGCCTTCTGGTGTCTGCTTTTATAAGGGCACTAATTCTGTTGATTTATGGCTTCACCTTCTTTAATCTTTATTTCTGTTCAGCCCTGTCTTCAACACATTATCATTAGGGATTAGTGCTTCAGCATGTGAATTTTGGGAGGGAACACAATTCAGTCCTTAACAGTTGGGAAGTATACTCTTAGCTGAGTGCACTTCTGCCCCAAATAAAAGAATCTCATTAATAAGGATAAAGAAGAGTATGGATATTGGTTGGCAACTGGTGGCTAATGCTGCAGGTTCTCTTGGCTGAGTTTCCCAGGGTGGATAGAGGAATTGGAATCCTATGAAGTTATTTGCTAAGACTGCAAGATATATAAGATCATGGCATAGAAAGTTACAAAGAGAAAGATGAAGGATACTCAGGAATTATTTTGTAATAAAATAGCTCTTTTCTCAAGAAAAGTGCTATTCCAAAGAGAAGTCAGGGAAGTTTTTTCTCTTGAAGACTATAACTATGAGGTTAGATGTGCAACTCAGTAGTAGAAAGCTTAGAGTGCCTAGCATGCAGTAGGTCCTGAGATTGATCTCCAGTACTGGGAGACAGGGATGGGGGGCGGGGGGGAAATATAATTGTAAAATAACATGAACTTTAAATCTTTACTGATTTTTACTTTTCACTCAGTATCTCAGTGGGAGTGTTTTCTGTTCATATTCTCTCTTTCCTAGTTCAGTGATGTAGTTTCAGAGAAAATGATTGATGGTGAGGTTCAGGTTAGGCTTCAGATTGTGTAGTCCAGAGCTTTATCTACGTAGTCCTTCTTAGAAGCTGTCAGGATTGCACTGTTGAGGCCATAGCTGTGCAATGAATTTTCACTGGAAACTTGACAGCTCAGTGTGAACAAAAGACTGTGATGCTATGGTGTCACCATGACCTGATTTTCTGTGGTTTTCAGAACTCTTTTCCTGTCAGAATGAAAATCATGAAACTCTGGGTAGTAATCATATTCTCCTTTTTATCCTTTTTTTTTTTATTGTGAGCTTTACTGAGTTAAAGTTCATATGCCATTGTAGTTCACGCATTTAAAGTGTACAAGTTGTGTATTTGACACTTCATTCAACTTTTGGACCTTTTCATTAGCCCAGGAAGATACCTCATATTTTTTTAACTGTCAGCCTGTTCACTTTAAAAAATAAAATGAGGTCTTTTTTATCCAGAAACTGTGCAGCAGATTAAAGTAAGCTAAACTATTAGTGGAGATACTACATAATACTAAATTTTGATTTTAAAATGATAGCGTATTATAAATGCTGTCATTCTGTGATTTTTGTATACTAATGAAGTATTTCATTTCAGTTCTCAATAGTTTTAGTAAGAAGCATTCTATAACATAATGATGAGAGTGAGATTCTATCACTTTTTACCATATTCTTTTGGTTAGAAATTGGTCAGAGTTCCTACCCACACTCAAAGAGAAGAATTTATGCAAAATCTTGAAACCAGGAAAGTGGGAATGTTGGAAACCATCTAAGGCCTGTCTACCATAGCTATTACACTAATCAGTATTTATAAAATGTTGCTTCCAATCTGCAAGTAATTTTAAAACTTTTCTCATTTACACTCAGCATTAGGCTGGTGCTGCACGTTTCATCAGTGACTAAGGTGAGCCATGGAGGTGGTTTTTACTTGCCAGTGATTATAGTACCATAATTATATGTTAAATTCTTTTCTGTTAGAATATTTCCTGACTTAATCTGTCTACTTCATGAAAAAATTACTGAGAAATTTCTATGTTCTAGCCTGGATCTAATTTCTATCTTAAAAGGTCAGTGTCAGTTCTGTCCTCAGTCTTGACCTATATGGTCTCTTATGCCACTGATTGTGAAGCTTCTTGCGACTCTGGGTGATAGCATATTAAATGATGTGGGTGAAAGTTTCTTGAACTGGAAAGTACTCATGTGAACAGAAATTGGCATTATAACTAATACTGGTTTAAGAATCTGTTATTTGGAACTCTGGTTTACTAAGTTATTTAGGTGTATTGTGTGATAATGTTAACTATAACCTAGAATCTTGGTTATTATTAATAATAGTATATATGTCTATTCTAGAGGATAGATTTTAACATTCTAAAATTTTTGAGAATATTAGAAGTAGCTGCAGAAAACATTTATGCTAATTGGAGAAAATATTCCAAAATTTTGGAATGAGGAAAATAACTGAGCATATAAACTTGTCTTTGTTTTATATCACAAGATCAGAATTTAAAAGAAAGTTTAACTATTTAGTATGAACTTGGAAAATGTGGTTGGTATTCAGTTGACGTTTTTTATAAGTTGCATTCTTTAGGTTGATACAAGTTAGTCTTACCTGTATATGTGTGTGTGTGCACATGTGAGACAGGGAGAGGGAGAGAGAGAAATTGTTTTACATTTTTCATTGGATTTACTTTTTTACAAAGCATGAAGAAATTAATATTTTGATCTCCAGGTTGGGATTTTGGTGGTAATATTTTATTTAATGCAACTATATAACGAATGAGCTCTTTTTTCCACGAGTAACACATTTTTCAGCCCATTGCTCTGCCTAGTCAACAAAGGTCCAAAGGTTTAATTTTGAATAGCACATGACAGATTTCCTCTTAGAGCCATCTTGTTATTCATTTAACTGTTCCCCACCTCAGTTTGGTGTTTATAAGAATAGGACAGTATACTAAGGCATTTTTCCCAAACATTGCCAGAGTCACCTGGGGATGTTTGAAAATTCTGCTGTCTGACTCCTATCCTTAGATATTCTGATTTGATTGTCATAGGATGGTACCTGGGCTTTGGAATTAAAAAAAAAAATCCCTCTGGTGATTCTAAGATGCAGCAAATTTTGGGAATAGTTTTATTAAGTAAAGATTGAGGTTCTGGAATAATTAATGTTGGTAAGAATGGGTAAGCACTTTTGGAAATGAAGTTTGCAGATACTGTAATTCTCACTTGAGAATAGTTTTATAAAATGTGAAAAAGATTTAATACTTGGGAATGAAAACTGACTGACAGCAGTAGTGATCAGCAAATGGAAATTTGATTTTATAAATGTCATTGAAGCTATGTATACAGTCTGCTTAAATTTAGATTTTTCTTAATTCATTATGTAAAAAAACAAAATAGAACTCAACAAACTCCAAAACCGTGGAGGTCAGACTGTTGAAATGACTTACAAGAAAACAGATTTCTCCACATATTAATCAGTGCTAGCTAAAGAAAAAAAGTTAAAACCTATTTAAAATGTGGAAAAATTGCTTCCCAATATTTTAACAGAGAGAGACTGAGAACACACAGCATTGAGTCATCAGGAAAGCTGAAGATCTCCCCTGAACAGCACTGGGATTTCACTGCAGAGGACTTGAAAGACCTTGGAGAAATTGGACGAGGAGCTTATGGTTCTGTCAACAAAATGGTCCACAAACCAAGTGGGCAAATAATGGCAGTTAAAGTAGGTGATGCCATGATTATTTTTGGTACTTTAATCCATTAGGTGAAATTTCATGGAGCAGATACCACTGTTGTCTTGTTCTTACATTTCTGGTGAAAATGGGTATTTAAAAATTGTTTCTCTGACTTCTTTGAGGTTTTTTTATATAGCAGCTTTCTTGTTGGTGGTACGTTTTCTCTGTCTGGAAACATGAGTGTATGAAGTGTGCATGTTCATTGCACTTTTGGCATGATGCATTAACAGGTTTTAAACTTCCGGCCCTTCCACTGTCAAGGTGAGTTCAGGCTGGGCGGCTGCACCCCTGGGAGCAGGGCAGTGCTGCTCTGAGCCAGGCGGGAGCTGGAGGAAGAGACAGCACACTGGGCTGGGCAAGGTGCGGGGCTAGGGCTAACAGCAGTCTTACTGAAGGTTTCCTGGAAACCACACACATGCTGTTGCCACTAACCTCAACCTTACTCTGTCCTGACCGGCTCGGCTTCTGTTTGTTTATTTCACCTGTACTCAGTACTGCCCTGTTCCCTGGTTTTAAAGTTGTATTAAAATGCATACCTTGTGATAATGCTGTCACATTCTATCTTTATTGTGAGTGTCATGCCACTTAATATGTTCATTTAAAAAAAAAAACTACTAGAAAAAGAGATTTGACCTATAGACTGTACCTGGCAGGCTTATGTTTATACCCATAAATTAACTAGTGATATCTATTTGTTCCAGTTTGTTTTGTGAAATTGTATTTGTTTATTTGTTCAGATATTTAACAAGCATTTGTTCTGTGTAAGGTATTTCAGGCAAATCAGCAATATGGGGGTGATTTAAAAAGAAAAGTGAATAAAAAGCAAGATGTGGCAATACCCTCACGGAACTTAAAATTCCTATAGGAACAAATATATACTAGTTTATATATATTGAAAATTTGGGCAAATTAAGCTAATCATCTTCCTGTTAATCCCCTCTTTTAGAGTTTGTTAAAATGGCTTGCGTAGAGGAAGGTCCTCAGTTTTTTATTTGAAATTTTGAAGTGGGTTTGTATCATACTAATTTAAAATGCTTTCTGTGTAGAGGTCTATTGTGAGCAAAATTTTACTTAAACTATATTAGTCTTCTTCATTATCGAGCATTTCTCGCTGCTCCTGTATCATATAAAAGTAATGTTAAACAAGTGATGGAAAAATTTTGATTCTTTGTATAGGTTCTTGTTTTTGACCATAATTTTACAATGCGATGAGAATTATACATTTTTTTTTTGCATACATGTATATGTATGCAAAATTTTGCAAATAACCTGTAGACCTCTAAGGGTATGCAGGCTAAGACTTCTGCTTGATTATCTGTTGAGATAATTTGTTGTTTTTCCTGGACTGTGAAATGATTTCTCTATTCTTATTTTGTGCTCCTGCAGTGTAAGCGGGACAAGAATCATGTAGACTCTTCTGGATGAGACTGTTGCATTGTCCTTATGTACCATGCATGTGTGACATCCAGTTTCATTTGACCGGGTCTTAAGAAAAAGCTTTTGCATGTAGCTAAAGTTCTAAACTTTTCTCTAAGGCGTAAAGGAAAATACTTTTTAAAAACCATTTCCTGTTTTTTTCAGATTGTGTTGGGTGGATGTGCTTCAACTTTGTTGATCAACTTTATAAATTGTTTTAATAATATGGATAGGATTTAACTGTGCTTAAATGGTTTTAAAGTAAAGAAAATACTTTGTTTTCACATATAAAACAGTTTTTCACAGTGATTAATTTGATTGTATTTGGAGTTTTGTATAATGCTTACTCAAATTTTGAAGGAATTTAAGAATGAAAAAATGAAATTGTTGTCCAGCAGTCATAATGCAAATGTAAATCCCAACCCCCAACAAGTACTACAAAGACAGTTAAAGGACCTATAGACTGATCCCTGTCAGATCTGTACCCACTTAGTGTTAACCTCCTTAAATACTTGATCAAGTTAAGCAGCTAAGGATGGGAGAGGATGGCAGTATGACATCAGTTAGCATGTGGATGGGGTATAACATTGGATTTTGTGACTTATACTGGAGGGATAAATCTGGGTTTTTTTGCATTAATGTAATTACAATTTGATACCTGTTGATGAATATTAAAATGTGTTTATTGTTGGTTTCTTCAGAGAAGCATAGCCTTTCTACATACCTGAAAGAGTTTGTTCCCTCAAAATTTAGGCATACGGACCAGATTGACAAACATAGTTGTGCAGAAGCAATGTATGATTAGGGAGGAGTTAGATTTGACATGTTATATATAGTTAAAGAAACTGGGACAGTGATTCACACTGCTAACTGTATATTGTTGTTGGTGAAATGAGAAAAACACTTGAAGTAGGTTTATGATAACATTTTAGCATACATTTTGGGGATTTGGATTACTTTCTTAGATGTTAAGACTGTCCTGGAAATTATCCTGAAGATTTACTTGTAGTAGACTGGGTGGAGTGGCACATGCCTGTATTCCCAGGAACCTGGGAGTCTGAGTCAGGAAGTTTGAAGCTAGCCTCAGCAACTTAGACCCTGTTTGAAGATAAAAGAATAAAAAGAGCTGGGCTTATAGCTCAGTGATACACTACTCCTGGTTCAGTCCCTCCCTGGTACCAATAAATAATAAATAAATAAGTAAATACATAAAGATTTACTTGCAGTAGCTGTTTAGAAGTAAAACATGAAATTATCCTGATTTTTTTTGTTGGTGTTGCTTTTTTTTTTTTTTAAGTTTTGAGGAAGCCTTTCCCCAAATATACTTTACCATATAGAAAAAAAAATTTGAAGAAGTTTACTTCTCAGTTATCAGAATTAATTATCTCAGACTTAATCTAAAAATCAATTAAGGTGTAACAGGTTCCGTGAGGTAGCAATAGTGTATGTAAAACTTAAAAGATTTCTTGCATGTGTAGATTGAGGACAGTTTCCCAGAATGACAGTGACATTCTGTGTTAGGGCCTAACGTGGTGGACATTTTTAATTCTTGAGTTGAAGTTGTGCACACCTGTGGAGAGGAGTCTTGCTCCTCAGTGAATGGGGTAATACCACTAGTTTGCTCCACCTGTGCTTGAAGGACTGAACCTCAGAACTGCGCAGGACAAAACCCTTGCTGTCATTGGGGTCTCCTAAAGTTTAGGGAGGGCAACTGTCTAGTCTGACTAGGCATTTACTTGTGACTTTGATCACGATCCTCTACAAATTTTATTTAATGACCTTTTTAAAATTTAAAGTACTTTAAACTGATAAATGAAGCATGAAAGTTGTGCATATTAATAGAGTAACATGATGTTTCAGGATATGTATACATTGTGTAATGTTTTAAATCAGGTTAAACAAATCTGTTTACTTAAAACATTTATCATTTATTTATGGTAAAAACATTCAAACTCCTTTCTTCCAACTTTTTGAAATCTACAGTATGTTACCATCACTTATAGTCATCCTGCGTATAGTAGCACACCAGAACTTCTGACTCCTATCTAAGCATAGCTTTAGTACTCATTCATCAGTCTTTCCCCATCTGTCCCTTTCCTGTACTCCTTCCAGCCTCTGGTAACCACCATTATACTGTCAACTTTTAAGAGATCAACATTTTTATATTTCACATGAGTGAGATCATGTGGTACTAGTCTTTATGTGCCTGGCTTATTTCACTTTACATTTTGATCTCCAGTTCCATTCACGTTTTTGTGACTGACAAGATTTCATTCCTTTTTATGCCTGAATGGTATTATGTGATATGCATGTGCTATATTTTCTTTATCCATTCATCAGTTGATGCACTTAGGTTGTTTCCTTTTTTTTTTTTTTTTTGGTTATTATGAGTAGTGCTGTAGTGAACATAGGAGTTAAAGCCCCATTTTACATGATGGTGGGGTGAACACTGAAAAAATGAGACGTGAACAGTCACTGTCCTCTGAGGGTCAAAGAGATAATCTCTGTGTAGCTGTCTAGAAGGGTTAATTGTAGAATGGTAAAAACTCAATGCTCAGACTCAGTGTTTGAAGAAGCAATCAGGACTAGGATACTAAGCTAAGTTTAGAGAAATTCAGGTCTGGTAGAAACAGCAGCTGTATGGCATAGGTGATCACAATTAAGATGTCAAAGCAAATTCCGGGATAGAGGAGAAAGGACTTAGAGTAGATAGATGAAGTGTTACAGTTCAGACCCATGGGCTCAAATTGAGTAGAATTACAAACATAGATTGCTGACAGAAGAATAACTGACTGTGTCCTCTGCCTGAGCCTGTGTGCAGTAAATCCTAATGTCTAAAATACCAGCTTCCCTGTTGTTTTCTAATAGTCTCATGTCCAGTTTGACTTATTGAAGTGATGCATGTCCTCTTCATGTTCATAGTCTATGAAAGAAAAACCAGGGGAGTGTGGAAACATAAGAATGAAAATGAGAGGGAATGTAAGATAATGAGGTCTCTGGCTAAAGATGACAGGCAGCAGAATCTGGATTGTTATCGAAAGGGTTAATAACTCTTTGGAGAATGGAACTAGAATTGGGTAAGTAGGGATGAGAAGATGCAATGACAGTCACTGTTGATCTTTATGATGACTTTTCAGTCTCCTGCTTAGAAAATTTCCTGGGAGCCTGTCAGAAAAACAGATTTTTTTGTTTGAGGTTAGGGGATATGGCCAGACTAAAATAATGTTGAAATTGTATATATAAGTGCTTCAGGTAGTAACCGCCTGCCCCTGTTGGTGATGTGCCTAGCTTGTCTTGTTTCTTCCACCTTCAGCTCTACTCTTTAACCTGTCTTTTTTCATTGGTTTGAGTGTTCCAGATCCTTCCTAGTTCCTCCATCTCTGGTGGATTTTGACTTCAGTATCTTTGACCTGGAATTAAACCCTAACTTAACCCCAATGCTTGGTGGGAAGGACTGTATTCCTCTACTAAAATATTAGCAGCCCATAGCGTAGTTCAGTCTTTACCCGCTGATTAGATAGACCTCCTTGTTGCATATGTTATGGCAAGTATGAGAAGTCAAGAGATCAGAAAGTACAGCTTGGCTTGTTTTTCTACCATTGTAGGGTCCATGCTACTCCTATCAACGGTTCCATTGGTGAGTGAGTTTGGTGGGGACTGTGATAGTCAATAATGGTTGGAGGAGTTTCATTTTAGTATTTAAATGTTGGTCTTGCATAATGTCCGAAAGCACTGGGATGATATTTGATAGGAGTGGCCTTAAAGTGGAAAAGCTCCTTTTTGATGACATATAGTGCTTTGTTAAGCAATTGAAAGGTTATAGTGATGATATTCACTTGTCCAAATCGTTTGTGGGGTGGAGAAATAATGGCTATGTTGTTTTGAATAGAGAATGATTCTATTATGCTCTTTTAATTGGCCATATCATGTGGCTTAATTTAAAAACCCATAGCTGCGCATGGTGGTACGTGTCTGTAATCCCAGCTACTCCAGAGGCTGAGGCAGGAGGATTGCATGTTCAAGGCCAGCCTGAGCAGTTTAGCAAGACCTGTCTTAAAAAATAAAAAGAGCTAGGGATGTAACTCAGTGGTAGATCCCTTGCCTGGCATGCACCAGGTCCTGGGTTCCATTCTTTGCAAAAAAGAAGGACGGAGGGACGGAATGTGTGATTGACTAAACCGTTTTTTTTTTTTTTTAATTCTTTCTAATGTTGCATACTAACTGTGGTGTTTCATATGAAAATGGCAAGTGAATTACTTCCAACTGATTCCAAGGAGGTGGTACAATTACCCTCCAGTCAGCCTTGACTATGAACTAAATGTCTGCTTCCTTTGCTGGTGCTCCAAGGCAATGTTTGTCAGATTGGGTTATTTCTAGTAAAAGAATCCTATGTGGAACCCTTAGTCAGCTTTTCATTACTGCGACCAAAATACCTTACACAACAACTTGGGGAAGGAAAATTTACTTTGGCTCGTGGTTTCTGAGGTTTTTCCTTTTTTGGCCAGCTCCATTGCTCTTGAAGTAAGGCAGAACATCATAATGGAAGCTCCTGGTGGAGGAAAACTGCTCAACTCGTACAGCAGGGAAGTGGAGAGAGAAAGGGACCAGGCAAGAGAAATACCCTTCCAGGACATGCTCTCAGTAACCTACTTCCTCCAGGCTAGGCTCCACTTCCTAAAATTTCCAATGCCTTTCATAATACTATCAAATGATTAAACCATCAGTGGACCAATCCACTGATGTGGTTAGAGCTCTCATGATCCAGTCACTTCTCAAAAGCACCCTCTGTGAACATTGCTGCACTGAGGAACAAGCCTTCCACACATGAATCTTCAGGGACACTTCAAATCCAAACTATAACAAACACAATAAATAAAATAGATAATATCATTGCTATTCTGGTGGATGTAGAGGTAGGAGGGACTGGGGATGTAGTTCAGTGGTAAGAGCACACACTTAGTATGCTTAAGGCCCTGGGTTCAGTCGTTTGCACATACACATTCATAAAAAAGAAGGTAGGAAATGGAGCATTTCTGCACATAGGAAATCATCAAGGCATCAGCTCAGAGGAAACGTAGGAGCATAGGGATAGTTGGAAATGGTTACTTTAAGTAAATGTTCATCAGCCATTATGTGTTTCTGAATATATTGGATATTCAGAAACAACCTTCTGTTGTCGTTTGAGTGACCTAACTGAATTATGACTTTGGACTGTACCCCAGCTTATTTAGCTGCTTGGAGAAAAACGTGGCTTATCACACTTCACTCTGAATGGGGAACATCTGAACTAAAATTGGTATTTTTCTGCATATTTTCTATTGTTGTTTATTGTCTTATGGACTTACCTCTGAAATTGATTATACATCAGATTTGTAATGTCATTTTACTTTATTGTTTCGGGTATTGAGGTGATTATCTGTTGCTTGTTATCTTTGTTTAGGTCCTTAAAATTTTCAGTGTTAAGGTTAACATTGTATTCTTTAAATATGCATGATATAGTTAGTAAAGAGGAAGAAGATACTATACTTAACAAGACTTATCAAGTTTGTTTCTTAACAAGCTTTGTCTTCAGGGCAGCTTTTCCCATTAGGCAATGAAACGTGCTTTTGGAACTGATCTCTCAAGTTCTCTGAGTGCATAAAAGAGGATATGTTAAAGGATTAATTGGGCCTCAGTATCCCTAGTGAAAAGAATGGGAGGTACTACTGTTAATTAATTAATTTTGCTGAGATACAACTGGGAGTTCATTAAATTGATTTCAAAGACTTGGATGATTTTCTAGTTTCTAGTTAAGAATCAGCATCCTTTCTTCTGGTCTTAGTAAATGCATATGTCTTCATAATTTAAAACAATTAACTTCACAGGCACTATTTGTTAATTTTTGACATGAAAGCACATTTTGCATCTGTGATCAGCATTCCTAAAACCTTGCTTTTTAACTATTTGTTTTGGCTAATGTTGCCATCTGCTTTGATCCTTGTGAGATGTCATGGATATTTATTTGTGTCAAAAATGATTATAAGGATGAACTTACACAGCAGGGTTGTGTGTCTTACTGCATCTGTGGAACACAGAATCCTTGTTTTGCAAATTAGGAAAGTGAGAATTCTAAGATTTCCTGTGGCCCAAAGGAAGGTGTTAGTATATCAATACTGCAGTGGTTTCTGGGATTTTCCATCTTTGTATTAGAACTGAATTCTGGGCATTTCTGCTGGGAAAATAGCATATTTGTAAGGATCAGAATAATGGAGACACATTTGGGTCTGAGTTGTACTCTATTTTGTATTTTCTTCACAGTCAGTAACTTTTTGAAGGGTATTTAACAGGGAATATTGAAAGAATAAGGGAGTGTTTATGGCATAGCAGTATTGGTGCTTGTTGATCACAGGAACTGGACACATTTTATTTTTTCTGTTTTTGGCACTAGGGATTAAATCCAGGGCTTTGCATATGCTAAGCATATACTCTGTCTCTTGAGCTATACCCTAAACCCCTTGGATGCATCTTCAAAATATCATAATAATATTATTAATTAAAATAATATTAATTTTAAATATCTTTTAAAATATTTTGATTTTCATCTTTTGATTTTAAATGTAGTAGTGTGAAGTGTGAGCCATCTCTTTATTTTCTCCTAAGTTCTCTTGTAATATCTTTGCTCACATAACAGTACTAGAATTTCTGGTTAAGATTACCAGTGTTCTCTTAGCACAGAAGGTAGCAGTTCTCATTTAGGGCTCTTTTGGGTTTGTTTTTGTCGTAGGAATGGTTGTTCATACTAATTGACAAGAACATTTGATGGTTGGTTTGAAATACCACATACACTTTGGTAGCCTTGGATGATAGTATGTACCTTTGTTGGGATGAGGCACCTGCACTGAAATATGAACTATACTCTTTAGTTTAAAAAATTTGTGGGTGTAGTGTATGCTTTTATTCCTTGTTTTCTTCTTGGATTTTTTCTGTTCCCTGAAATTAAGTATGATGAGGTTTTACTATAATTGGATAAAATTTGGTTTTGGATGCTATTTTTATGATAAAATGAGGATTCTCTGGTTGTATGAAGTTATGTGGAAAGAGAAGCTTGAGGAATAGTATTCTTTTGCCTTTCAGGCGTTACATTTTTATCTAAAAGGGAAACTTTGGCTGATTTGAATATAAAATACACTTGAGTATGCAACACTATGAAGATAAATCATATTTTGAGATCTGCTGACCTTAAATGTTTTTCTTTAAGCTTGTCCTGAGCGCCTTGATGGGAGTTGGAATATGTCAAGAAAGATTATTTTTGCTGTATGAAGGATATTAAAGGGTATCTGTCACTAGAAAAAAATAAAAAAAGAAATATGAGCTTTAGCTGACTGTGAAGAAGAACCCACATAGCTTTGTTGGTGTTCTGAGTTTGGTGATAAATGTAAGATGACACTTTGCCTTGATAATAGACAAATTTCTAGTAGCTTGTATCTTTTTATCCCATTCAAATTGTTTCCATTAGAGCCTAGAGTAATATCTAAAGTCTTATACCAGCTTCTTCTATGGTTACTGAATCCATCACCTTGCTGAGTTTCATTGTTTTTGTGCCCTAATTTCTAATCAAAGAACTCACTCTCTTTTGCTTTGGAACATTCCTACCTTATTTCTGCCATATTCTAAGCACCCAGAGGATCTTGGGCATCGGATATATGGGTCTTCTACTTTACACCTCAACGAACTGCCTCCTGCATCCTCACCTGAGCCATACAGAACTGCTTCAGAGACCTTGTCTGCCAGGACTGTAAACATGCTCTTCCACAGTAGTTTTCCCATTTCTTTTTGCTCCCCATGTCTCATTCCTCCCATCCCATTTTTTTCATTTCAGAACAAATGCATTATCAAAACTGATAGTCATTTTGTAAGTTTATGTTACTATTTTCAGGTCTATCTACTACACCACTGCTTTCTCAAGTCATTTCTTGATTCCTGGTATGTGTACTGATGATTCATATCCTTTTTGCCTGGAATATTCGGATTCTAGGAACTGACATCTGTCATACACACTATGGTACTACTGTTTTTAATTAAGAGCACATATGACGTGTCATTGATTTTTCTTAACTCGAGTCTTTTGAATATATAATGATCTGTTTTTTCCCGTAGGAATGGGATCAGATAATCCCGAATGCCTCTTCACACAATAGAGATAGAGCTTGTCATCTGTGTCACCTTTTCTCAAAGCTTGACTTGGTAGAAAGAAGTACTCTCCCTTGATGTAGTGACAGTCAGCACTTGTCATATTGGACACAAGGAGTTACAGAATGGTTATTTCAAGTGGGTCCTGGTGCGTTGTTATGTGGGGCATGCCTGACCTTTCTAGCAACTGAGAGATCTCTAAGAGCCCTGAGATAAAAAGGTTAACTGTGAATGAATGTGTGTGGCAAGGACCACTGTCAGAATCAGGGAGGTGTTTATTTAGTATCTGAGGCAGAATGGTCTTCAGAAATCTGCTTCTTAGTACTAGCCCTGTTAGTCCTACTCTTTACTGTACTGGAGATCAAACCCAGCACCTTCCATAGGCTAGCACTCTACCACTGAGCTGCACTCCTAGCACCGTGTGCTTCTTGTATTTTGCTTCCTTTGTAGTTCCATCCTTAGCCATTGTATGCTCAACTTTCCTTCCTTTTCTCTTTGCCACATTTGAGTCTTCTTACTTTACTCCCTAATAGTGATTGGTTTGTCATCATACTTTATTCCCCTATTCCCTCTGCCTATCTCTCCCTACCCCTGAAAATAGATTTGGAAAAGGAACGGAGCAAAAGTCATCATTACGACTGGAATAAGTCATACTATCTCAGTAAGAATGGGTCCAATTCTTTTTTGGTATGGTATACACTGCGTATTAACACCTTCCTGTCTCTCTTTTTCTCTTTATCCTTCCTTCTATTAGATCCTTCAGTGAATTTAGTTTTAGTATTTTCTTTAAAATTCCTTTTCCATTATTACAGTGTGTGTCGTAATCTATATGGAAAGTTTTTCATACTTAGTGATATTACTTTGCTAGTAACTGTTCTTTCTTGATGAATAGTAGTAAATTGTGCATCCAAGGTGGGATTGACAGGATTTAGACTGAATGCTAAAGAATCTTGTCAGCACAAAGAGAGAGCTGCCCTGGAGTTCCCAATGTTAAATTAGATGACATGTAGAACTATACCATATTTATATAAATGCTCAATATCAGGAAAAGAGGAATTTATACTTTAAATTCAACTTGTTAAAACTTGAGGTGTTCCACATGAGGCCAAGGATTAAGGTGTTAACATTTAAATTTAGCAATGATTTCTAGATACCATGTTGCATATAAATAAAGAAGGTAACCTTAAAACAACTTCTTGTGGGCTGGAGTGGTAGCTTGGCTGTTATGGTGCTTGCCTGGCATGCGTGAGGACGCAGGTTTGAACCCCAGTGCCATATACAAATTGAAGTGTCAGAGCAACGAAAACCACATGAAAAACTAAATAAAATTGATTCTCTTTCTCTCTCCCTCCTCTCTCTTTAAAAAAAAAAAAACCAGCTTCTTCTGCTTTGGCCCATTTCTCTATGAATAGGACTGTTTTCTAAGTGTGTTTTGTAATGAGATGGGAAGAGAGGGCAAGGAGATAGTGTCTAACAGGAGGTTTTTACCTTGTTTGTGGGGCTTGTTCAGTTTTCATCATGGCAACCTCGTCCTTACAGAACTCCTAATAACTGAATTTACAGCTGTTCCCACCAATGACATGTGTTAGACTGGAAGTTTTAGAAAAAGTGAAACTCGTTATGGTGGTTGTTTGTATGTAAGAACCATGTATAATACTAATAGTCCTAAAATGAGATGGCTAGAAATTTAGTTTCTCCTTTTTGTCTGTGATTCTAGTTAGATTCATTTTGGCATTTCTGATCTGCTCCTGCACATTATTTTTATTGGCATTTATCTGCTTTTAAAGGCTTGTTAAGTATATAAACAACCCTGAATACAAATTTGGACAATTTAAAAAATATTTTATGTATAACTATAATGTACCAGTAAAATAACTGGGGAAAAAATATTTTGTTAGCTTCAAGTGATAAATTTCTTCACTGGAAAACTACATGTATATGTGTGTGTGTGTCTATATAAAACACATGCATACACGTGTGTGTATATATATGGTAGTACATATTTTCTGTACATTCTGTTTAAAAAACTAAAACTAGAAAGAAAGTACTGTTCATTATTGGAAAAGAGATGTAGTGTATTTAAAACTCAAGAAACAGTTTTAAATTGTCCTTAGGGAATGTAATAACTTAAGCTGGGTTAATAAAATATTGACAGCCAGGTATGGTGACTCATGCTTATAATCCCAATGGCTTGGAAGGATCTCAAGTTCAAAGCCAGCCTCAGCAACTGGTGAGACCCTAAGTAACTTGGTGAGACCCTGCCTAAAAATAGATAAAAGGGCTGGGATGTGGCTCAGTGGTTAAGTTAAGCACCCCTGGGTTCAATCCCTGGTACCAAAAAAAAAAAATAAAAAGTAAAAAAGGCCAAAAAACAAACCAGTATTGACAAGTGTAAGAACTCAGCCCTACAAAGAAGAAGAATAATGATTTAATGATTTTGATTTCTGATATTTGAGTAAAAATGAAACTTTTAAAACTTAAGATTATTTTTATTTCCCGAGCGAGAGGGACAGTGAGAAAGAGAGAATCAACTTTATTTAGTTTTTCATGTGGCTACCGTTGCTCTGAGGCTTCGTTGTGTACATGATGCTGGAGTTTGACCCCGCGTCCTCATGCATGCCAGGCAAGAGTTGTAACCACTGAGCCCCTGCTCCAGCCCCAAAACTTAAGATTCTTTAGATAGCTTTTTTCTTTTTTTGAAAAGAGAGAGGGAGAATATCAATTTTATTTAGTTTTGTATGTGATTTTCAGTGCTCCGAGACCTCGCTGTGTACATGGTGCTGGGGTTTGAACTCATGTACTTGCACATGCCAGGCAAGTGCTGAGCTACCACTCCAGTCCCTCTTTAGATAGCTTTAAAAAATATTTTTGTAGTCTCTTCGAAAATTTTCATCCCCTTCTTTATAAAAGAGAAAAAAGAAAGGAGAAAAAGAAAGATTTGCTGAGCTCAAAATAAACATCAGTGTGTATATATACATACCTAACCTAAATTTGATATAAATGAGCAAAAGTTTCCTAGGATTCAAAGCATTTATTAATACATTTGATTTCTGAACATTGTGATTACAAGAGAATTTCAAATAACGTAATTGACTTCACCTTTATATTTCCATTTTCCTGTGTATCTGTTTGAACTCAGACTTATAAAGGGAAGGGAAATTTGTTCTCAATTTTGTATTCTATTTTATATGGTTATGGTTCCCTTGAGATGTTCACCTCACTTGTTTCAAATGGTAGAAATCTTTCCTATAGATATTTTCCTGATTTTCAATTAGAAAAATTTTCCTGATAGTGACTTTTGTTACTAAGTATTCACTGATTTTTAACATAGATTATCATTAAGTATTCTCCACGTTGAATGGTTTATTGTTATTGAATTAAAATCGTAACTTGAAGATACTATTATTGTAAGTATGTGCTTATAGTTAATCCCTTTTGGGGGTACTCTAGGTCTTTTGAACTAGTTTATTAAGTGTTCACATATAATAAATGTTAAAATCCAACCCTAAAACTTTATTTAGGTCTACTTGCTGAATCCCAAATAATTCAGATGCAGTACTATCAAGTACCTACTCTTCTATCTACCACCAGTCACTTGAACAGAATATTCGGGGAGCTTGATTGAGTAGCTTCTGGTTTTTTGAAAAGTATGCAAGACCACCATCAACTTTTCTTTAGACCTGTAGACCATCCAACTGCTCCATGTTGTTTTGTACTACAAGTGTCATTGAAGAATATGTTATAGATTAGTAGTTTTCCTGTAATGTGATGATCTCAAATAGCTGTGCCTGAAACTATCCACATTTTGATTAATAATAATTCTGTTGGACATTGTCTTAGTATTAGATATTGGTCAGATGCAGGGATTTCAGTTAGGTCTCCAGTTCATGTAGTAGTATGTATCCTTTCTGTAACTATAGAAGTTTTGAAAGTTGGCTTCTAAAAGCCAAGTATTAATGTTAGCGGAAGAAGTTTTGATTTTCCAAGAGTTGGAATATAAGGATTTGTACAAATGTAAATTTAGAAAGCAAAAATAAACTACTAGAGAGGACAGCTTTAAACATAGTATTTTTAAGTGCATGTTTGTATACTTACATTTGCCAACATATCCATACAAGTAAAAATAAAAAGCATAATATATTTTTTTAACCTTTTATTAGTGAGGGTTATTTAGTAGATAGAAATCTTTCCCCAACCAAAGGGTCATTTGAATTTTCTTCCCTGCTTGTCTCTAATTACCAATACCTTATTTTAAATTTAGATATATGGGATTAAAATTCCTTTACAATCATCTTTTTAATAAATATTTTCACAACTATGCTTTCAAAATTGTATTTTAAAAACAAAGATAATTAAAATAATTACAAAAATATGAATGATATTTTTAACAAATATTAATCAACTGAACCATTTTGATTTTTAAAAAATGTCCATTTTGGGAAAACATTACATTGATGTGGATTTAAAAATCAATTTAGTAATTCCCAAACTATACAAATAAACAAATGAGGGATAGATAAGGAGAAGAGGGAAATTTTCTTAACTTTACCAGAACTGGTTATATATTTTTTGTTCTTCACTCCTTTATCTGATAGTGATATTCAGTGCAGAAGTTTTACATAAATCAATGCATATAAGATAGGTGTCAGTAAATTTTGTTATGAAGTACAAGTAGCAAGGTGTAAGTTTTAAGCAGCAAAATTAAATTTGCTTTTGGAGGATATGGAATTCCTCATTTAGTGTCAAAAAATGAAAGTGAGAGAACCTGTTGATTTCTATTCTTTAAACAACTGCTTATTCTCATGTCACATGGAATACATCTTTTGTATTTCTCTGTGCCTCTGGCTTCTCTTCTATAAAATGGGCTCAAGAATTTAAATGACTGCCTTCATCCCTTTCAAGAACATTGAGGACAGATACCTCCAAGTCTTTGGAAGACAATTGCTACCTTATGTATTTTTTGATTCTAACTTTCTCTGTAAGTATGTGCTATGTATTGTACCTAGTGGCGCGATGTGACATTGTGAACTTTTTTTATGAGAACAGAAGTTGTTTGCATGCTTTCATGTTATATTATAGTTCCATTACTAATGTTTTACATTTTCTGAAATTGATTCTGTCCTCTCTCTAGTGCAGTGGGAACTGTTTCCCTGACACATGTATTATACTGTAAATGGGAGGTTGGATGTGGAGGCATTAATGTTTTTTGGCAGTCTCTTAGAAATGTACAGAGAAGTTGTTTTACAGCTTGGTTATGGGTATATCCCAAGTATGCAGTGTACAGAGGATCACCACAACAGCTTAGGAATAAACCAGAAGAGCCCTCCATTTCTTCATTTTTAGGTTTTCTTTTACAGGTTTATTCTGGCTCATGAGTTGGAGAGTCAGGTAGAACTTTTTGTTTTTAATGTATAGAAACTGCAGTGAAGCATCCCTGCCCTAGGATTTAAGAGACTTGAATTCTTATCTGTGTATTGCCCCTATACTAGTACTCACTTTTTTTATGTGTTTTGTACTATTTTCTATTGATGAGAATGCTTTTGGTGTGAGGATACTGGAGTTTGGAGGAGGGGTGTTCTTGCATGGGATGTCTAGAGTGCATATAATTCTGAAATGGTGATTTAAAAATACATATGAAGCTACCTATGATTATTTATGTGAAAACTTTTGTGATTCATTATAATTTTCTTTATGTGTGCATGTGAGTGTTAATTTTCACTGCCCAAGAATTTTGCTGTGTAGCTTCCAACCTCGTTAGTCAGTGCTGTGGTTCAAAAGTCCTGCATCCTTTTAAAGAATTCTTATGTACTGTTTTGTTAAAAATTTTTTTGGTGATAAAAAGATGATAATTTTCATGTCTGGTTAATATTTGTGAAGTTTGGTAATTTTCAGTTTTAGGTAAAAGTTTCACTCGAGTTTCTAGAACTGTTGTTTTTATGACCTCTGTTGTCATTCTTTTCCAGAGAATACGGTCAACAGTGGATGAAAAAGAACAAAAACAACTTCTTATGGATTTGGATGTAGTAATGCGGAGTAGTGATTGCCCATACATTGTTCAGTTTTATGGTGCACTCTTCAGAGAGGTAGGAATAAACTATTTGGGTTTTAGCTAATTAATATCTAGTTGGAAAATGTAAGAGGATGGCAGCATTAAATTCTAATCTAAATGCCACACATTAGTAATTATCTCAATATTTTGGCATATAGCCTTGTTAATCTATACATTAACTTCTGCACTTATTGTTTCTTTGTTTAAAGGGTGAACATATAAGTATGTAAGTATATTTATATGTGTTTGTGACTGTGATTTGTAGGTCTGTAATTTCTGTTTTCATTTACTGTTGGTGAAGAACCTGACAAATCTCGATATCAGTGCTTCTACTATAGCTTTAGATTCAGTTTCTTTTAACCTTTACCCTCCATCCCCCACTTTTTACTCTTTTACTCATTTTTGTCATCAATTGCATCTGCATTTAATGTAAACTTTTTTCCCCACCCTATAGTTCTCAGTTATACCCAATGGAAATTAACAATTACAGTGTAAATTTTTTCCTGATCTTTCTAGGAACAGGAAGAGTTCTGCTTCATGAAAGAGCCCGTTTCTCTGTTGAATTGTTTTTAGTTCTAGAAATCATGTACTTTCTTTCTATTTCTCGTACTTTTTTTCTAATTCTGTTACCTGATTTTTGTGTATAAATTAGTATTCTGGTATCTTGATCTCCTGGTCATGTTTCTTGTCCTTTGGTTGTTCTGTGTCCCAACACTGCCTCTAATTGTCAGCCTACATTTTCACTTCAAGTCATCCAACTATCTAAAAACATGAAGTGGTTTAGGGCCTGGAGAAAAGCTGAGCTATAAATGAATGATGTATTTCATGGTTTATTGGACTGTTTGTCATAAGTTGTGATTTGTAATTAGTTGAGTAGAACTTGAACAGAACTAAGCATTTCACATACTCTTAAAACCATCCTCATCTGACAGTGTTAAAATTAGGTGATGGGGTTGTTATGAACTGGAAAGGAGAAAAGCTTCTTACTTTTTCTTTTTTCTCTTCTCTTTCTCTTTCTCTTCTCTTCTCTTCTCTTCTCTTCTCTTCTCTTTCTTTCTTTGTTTTGATTTTTTGGTGGTACTAGGGCTTGAACCCAACAGTGCTCTGCCATTGAGCTACATCCCCAGCCCTCTTTAATTTATTTTAACAGAAAGTTTTGCTAAGTTTCCTGGGCTGTCCTTAAATTTGCGATCCTTCTGCCTTTGCCTCCCAATTGGCCAGAATTAGAGGCACATGCCACCACATCTGGCTCTGGCTCTTCTCTTCCTTTTGGGGGACTGGATCACAAAGAGAATGACTTCAGTTTTTTGGGTTTTTTTTTAAATTGTTATTGGTCTAAAACATACTATTAATAAAAACAGAGCTGAATCTATAACTGAATAGAAATATGTGAAATCTTATACAGCAAAAGACATTAAAACTTATTCCTTATCCCAACTTTGAAATAGTTATTGTTTTGTTATCTTAATAGGAAAGGACAGAGTACTGCTTCCATTTCTTTGTTGAATTACTTGTTGTTAGTTCTAGGATCATGTTCTTTCTTCCTATTTCTTGTACTTTTTAATGATTTAAATATTTATTTTTATGACCAGATGCATTGAATTTGTTAATTTACTTCATCATTTCATGTCAGTGTTACACTACATGTATGTATGTACATTATATATCCTGACCTAAATATTATATAATATTGTGTTGTTTAATATCATGAATCTGAAACTTTCCTCATATTGCTGAAGAATCTTGGTATCTCCTCCTCCATTCATCTCCAAACTATGTAGTTATTCTTCAACAACATTAAATCCTCTGATCACTTGACTTTTCATATCTTAGGCATATTATTTGTTCAGGGACAGAAGGAGATTATTTTTTTTCCTCCTGATTAGGTTGTGTTCACTATTACTATGGACTCCACCAGATCTTTCTTAACTCCCAAATCAACCCCATCGTGCTAGAATATTATTTCTCTACCCATTTACCTAAGCAGCATTTAAATATGTAGCCCCAGGCTAGAAAATGTGGGCGCCTGATTTTATGAAAGGAGGACAGAGTAAGTGATATCCACAATTGAGTAGTTATTGGAAACAAAGCAAAGAAAGCTTGGGGTAGTGTCTGAACAGTGGGTGGTGTCTGAATAGTATTTTTTTTCTTATATGGATAGCTGAGTAAAATTTGATTTTATATCTTAGGAAGGTTGAAAGGAGTTGAAATATGTAGCTATGTGCACTAACATGTGTTGAATGCATTATTGTTTTCACACATACTGTTTTCCCAACAGAATCAGGGGATTTGGTGGCATTATCTCCTCCTGCCAGATTTGGAGTATTAATTTAACAAAAGTTATAAGCCAAGAAGTGGTAGAGTCAGGAATCCAGAGACAAAATGTTCACCATTCCTTCTATTTTATATCAAATGGTGCAGGGATGAAAAGCTATTAACTTCGTGTTAAAAAAAAAATCTACTTATAAATGTTAGAGTAAAGAAGATGAGATCGAAGCTTAGACACCGCACAGTTGAGCCATATAAAGTCACAGAATACTTGGGTAGATGACACATGAACATTCCCTCCACATCTTAAAATCAGATAAGTACCAGATATTTTCTTAGTAATAAAAGACAAAATTTTAGGAAAGCAGAAAGTTTACATTTAAAAAATGATTAGTCAAAGTATGTTTTCTGAATTTACGAAGGCTTAAAATACAGATTTAATAAGTGTTTTTAGAAACATTTTTCTTTTGAGGTTGATAACTTAAAAGCATCTATTTTTGGTAGCATTACCTTCATTTCCAATAATAAAGGTGAAATTCTGTGTATAAGAATGGAAATGAATGTATTCCAGTTGGAACTTTTTACCTTATGTTACGCAGCACTCAAAGAGAGACCCTTCACGGATTTAATTATTTGTATCACAAGGAGCCTATTGTTCTTACATGGTAATAGCCTCTGAAAACTCCACAACTTTTTTCAATAATTTTTAATACTAAAGTTGGTAATTTATGTATTGCCATTGTCTTTAATTGTTACATTTCTTTATTTAAAAAAAAAAAGGGACAGTGAGAGAGAAAGAGTCAGTTTTATTTAGTTTTTCATATGACTTTTATTGCTCCAACACTTTGTCATCTATGTGGTGCTGTGGGTTCGAATCCACATACTTGTGCATTCTCGGCAAGCGGTGCGAGCTCTGAACCACTGCTCCAGCCTCATATATTTCTTTCTAATATTCCTTTATATATATTTAGTTTGCTTAAATGGAATCATCCTATATGTATCCTCCACAGTGTATTTTTTTTCAAAACAGTTTCAAGATTTGTTTGTATAAATATAGTTATATAATATGCAGGTTTGGTAAATTTATTTTAATTGTTATGTAGCATTCTAATGATTAAATATACCATATGTAATTTCAAAATACTCCCAATATATATTATCTTTCTCTCTTTTTTTTTTTTTTGCAGTTGTAAACAGTGTTGGAAATGAACAGTGTTTTTACATGTCTCTTTGCCAGTCTAGGTTATGGATTCTTTAGAATATGTTTTGAGCATCTAATTGCTGAATTAAATAAGAATGTTTACAACTTGAATGGATATTTTTCATATTTTTCTCTGGAGTGGTTATACTGACTGATAGTTCTACCAATAATGAAAGAGAATTTCTGTAGCAGAAATTATATCCAGCTGGCAGTAATGGAGTTAGTATAGTAGCTTGCTTGATTTGTGATTTCCATTGTTAAGATACCTTATCTACCCAGTTGGCACCTAGAGTTAAGTTTTTGTGTCCACTGGAAAGAAGGAAAAAAGAATGGAAAGGGCTTTCCTGGAATCATGAACTGACTATTGAGTTGGCATTTTATTGGTTATCTTTCTGTACATTAAAAACTGGGACTTAGAAGCATAAAATTATCGAATCTTTTTTTCTAAAAAAGGTAATGTTTATTGGATAGGGTATAATAAACATTTAGTATCACAAATTCCATTTTTTTCCTGGTCTATATCAATTTTAAATATTTCTCTTGGAAATTAGGTGGGTTTGGAATGGTATTTCACTTTTAATTGCATTTGCCTGATTACTGGTGAGGTACAGACTGTTTTCCATGAATTTACATTTTTTTAACGTGAATTTATGTCCCTTTGCCAGTGTCCTATTAAGTTTTGTCATTTTCTGATTAATTTAGTATACCTCTTTATTATTCAGAGCACTGATCTCTTGTTTCTTTGCATCAGAATGTTTTATCTTATTTTTAACTTTTGTTATGATATTCTTTATCATACAAAAGTGTTCATTATAATGGAAACAACTGTAAAATTGACAGGTTTTTGTGATTTGTTTTTCTGGTGTCTGATTTTGTAAAGAATTTCTTTTCTACGCAGAAGAAATTTACAAACTCATAGAAATGTCTTAAACTTTTCAAAAAATCTACATGAGAGTTTTTATATATATCTTTATGAATGATTTGAGCTGGTGATTTGATTTTAACTTTTCTTATATGGAAGACCGGTGGTCCCAGTAGCCTTCGTTGAATAATCTATCCTTTTGTCATTGTTTACTTTGTCTACTTTGTCACATCTATCATATATCAAATTTCCATATGTGGATAGGCTTTTAAACTGTTCTATTTGCATATTTCTCTTTTAATGGTGACAGTTTTATAAAATGTTATTTTCTAATGGGTCATTCCCTCGTCTTTAAAACTCTCTTGGCTGCTTTTGGCCGTACTTTTTCTATAAGTTTCAGGATCAGGTTGTCTTCCTTAATGAAAATTTTTATTAGAATCCAGTTGAATCATGTTAATCTGTATATTGATTTGGGGAAATCTTCATCTTTTTTATCTTAGTTTTTATTTTAGTCAGCTTTCTTGTTGCTGGGATTCAAAGGCTTGGCAAGAACAATTTAGTGGCTCACAGTTTCCAAGGTTTTAGAAAGCCATAGAAAGCTGGCTCCATTCCTTGCAACTTGAGGTGAGGCTGAAAATCATGGTAGAAAAGTGTGATGGAGGGAAGGGGCCCAAGGCATTGTGCCAGGAAATAGAGAGAGACACCGATACTCAGATACAAAATATTTACCCCCAAAGGCACACCCCCATCACCCACCTTTTCCGCCCACACCCTACCTGCCTTCAGTTATCATTTAATCCCTATCAGGGGATTAACTCACTGATTGTTTAGCTCTCATAACCCAGCATTTCATCTCAGCCTTTTTTTGCTTTGTCTCACATATTGAGCTTTTGGGAGGCATCTTTCATCCAAACCAAAACAGCTTTCATATGTGTAAGCATGTTCTATCTCTCCTTTTGGCCAGATTCTTAATCATATCCTTTAATAGCATTTTAGTTGTTTTCACAATAGTTGTGTCTATATTGTTACATAGATTCCTATTTTTATTTCTGTTCTAAATGGCATCTTTTAAACATTTTATTTTCTAACTGATTATAGTTGATATATAAATATGCTATTGAGTTTATCTGGATTTTATCTTTAGGGACCTTATGTTATCTTAGTAGTTAAGTATTTAATCATCTACTTTTGTTTTTCAGTAAATCAACATTTAGTAGTTTCTTCCTTTGTATTTCAGGGAAGTTGTTTCTTTTTTAAATTTGTATGTCTTAAGGGTCTTTTGTAGTCTTTAATTTCTCTTTTATTTTGTGTTTATTTAATTTATATATCTATTTTCCATCTTTGGTCTTAATGTGAAAAGTAGCATTGCTGTCACTATTTTTTTTTTTTAGGCAACTCAAACTCAGATCATTTCTGTTGATTTTCTTTTTTTTAAATGTCTGTCTGTAGCTATGGCCAAAAGGAACTGCCAGAGAGACGAGAAGTTTATTTGAGGTTTTGAACCTTAGAAACTACGAGGACTCTATCCTCTGGAGCTAATTGCTTCTTTCCAAACCCTTTCTCATTCTCAGTTCTCAGTTTACTTCTTACCTTTATTCCCCTACTCCTGTGTCTTGCTTTTTTGATTACCTATTTTCCCATCCCTTCCCGTTTTTTAACTGTAGTTTTCAGCACCTGCAAGGCATTTATTTTATGCTTTATATGTTTTAACTCACTTGATGTTTTTTTTCCCAGTTCTTTAAGGATATTGAAGTAGTCCTTTAGATGAGGAAGCAAAGAGGCCCAGGCTTATGTCTATTTAGACAACACCAGGAGGGCCTGGATAGTAAGTCTGGCCTTTCACTCTTAATATAAGTAATCTTTCCACTACTGAGGTTAGATTCCTCCCTACTGTTTTTCTGTACTGTACTTTTCTCTAATAAAAAATTGTAATAAATCTATTGAGATGGTCTTTAGAGTAAAATAAATTCAAGTGTGTGTTTTAGATGGAAGTTGTTAATCTTTTGTGAGAACCATTCTCCACGAGCACTCCCAAGAAACATGAGACTTAGAAAGATTTAGAAAATATGTAAAAGTTCACTGATTCAAATAGGCTTTACAAAAACCTATTCTGTGTGGCTGTTTAGCTCCATCAGCATTCTAGAGGATGGTCTTCATGTAAGAGTACTGTTTTCATCCCAGTATCCATCGCAACATGTGTTCTTCCTACATATAATTTAAATATGCTTGCGTTGTAAATGTTGATGGAAAAAAGGCTTAGGCAAACTGGATTCTGTTCTTGCCTCTAGCAGTAATTAGTCAAGCCATTTTACCTTAAAGGGTGTTAATCTCTTACATAATCAATCTAGATTGGGTTTAGGGAGGTAGGAGGTTAGTGGGTATAAAATCTCCGAGCATAGAGCTGGATCCACAAAATAGTAACACTATAAAAATGGTTTACAATAATTTTGGTCACCATTGTTATAGTAGTTTTACTTCCATAATGTACTTCATAGTCTTTATTCCTATGTATGCAAACTTGACAGAGTTATCTGTTAATGTAATCTTCATTTTCTCATGTTTGTCTCTCATGAACTGCATAGTTGTCAAGAAATTTAATTTTAGATAACCCTTTTATCACTGTGCCATTCCCATTTGTGAGAAACGTTAGTGGTTTATAGGGGTTTCTTTTGTAATTTTTAAAAAAAAATTTATTAAGGAGTTATTGTACAGTCCTAAATGTATGTTAAGTAACAATATGATGTGCATATGTTCTTTTTTTGTGTGCATATGGTCTTAAACTGGAATTAACTCCGCATCAACTATACTCCAGTCGTCTTTTTTATAATTTATGATGTGTTTAAGTTACAATCTCAGTCATGGGATGGTTCTGTCAGATGATATCAACACATTTGCAATAATATTCCCTTATCTGTGGAAGATAGATTTCAAGACACTGAGTGCATGCCTGAAACTTCTGATATTACCAAATTCTGTATATACTATGTTTCATATACTTTTTTCCTATATATATAAATTTGTGATAAAATTTAATTTTTAAATTTGGCGCAGAGATGAGTAATAATAGCTAATAATAAAACACAATGTTTATAATACCTTAAAGATTACTGGAACACATGTAGTGCAATACTTTGACAGTTGATGTGATGACTAAAATGGCTAAGAAGTGATGACGAACCAGACAGGTAGTATATACAGCTTAGATATGCTGGATAAAGGAATGATTCACTTCCTGGGTGGGGTCCAGCAGGACAGCATCAGATTTTATTATGCTACTCAAAACAGTGCATAATTTAAAATTTATGAATTATTTATTTTTGAAATTTCCATTAAATATTACTGGATCATGGTTGATCACAAGTTAAACTATGGAAAGTGAAACCTTGGCTAAGTGTGAGCTACTGTATTTCTTGTTTTATTGTAAAATTGGTTTTAAATTGATTCAAAATACTTTGTAATGCTGCCAGCAGTATTTGAATGATTCAGTTTAATTATAGCCAACTTTCATTCATTTAAGAAATAGCCACTGAGTTCCTGCATTGGTGGACATTACATCTAGTGGGAAAGGAATATGACAAACATAATAATTATACTCCAGATTAGAGGATAAGAGTGGTACAAAATTAAAACCTGGGTAAAGGAATGACAAATGGGATGACTTTGTATTATATGAGTTAGAGTAGCTCTCACTGAGAAGGTGGTTGGTATTTGAATAGGGTTGCTTTATGTAATTTGTTTCTGATTCTCCTCCTTTTTTGCTAATTCAAGAAATTTATTAATCTCTCAAGATTGCTATTTATGATCTCTTTGTTAATGAGAAAGGTTTTCCACACATTTTGTAAGCTGTGTTCAATTATTACAAAGTTTGAAATTCTTATAAAAGCATGAAAGTTTTCTATGTAAGACTGACACTTTCCATATAATTAAGAATGGTAAAATTGATCCACATAGTTTATGTTTAAACCTGAGTAGAATATTTTGTTCAGGGTTTTCATATGGTACAAAAATTATTTGAGAATTGTTATTATAAAGAATAATAAGATTTCTTTTCTAATTAGATTTCTAATTAGAAAATTAAATTTCTAATTAGTAAAGGCAAAGTGGTACTTAATGCTAAGATATGTAGAAATAACAGATATTTATTATTTTATAGGGTGACTGTTGGATCTGTATGGAACTCATGTCTACCTCGTTTGATAAGTTTTACAAATATGTATATAGTGTATTAGATGATGTTATTCCAGAAGAAATTTTAGGCAAAATCACTTTAGCAGTAAGTACCTGGTTTTAAATTGTTCATTGTATATGTAGTTATATAGAGAAGTTGCTTTTGTTTTCAGTGCACTTATTTGAGTGTTTTTAAAAAATTGTTATTATTTTCCAAGAAAATAATTTTTAGTAGATTTAGAGACAGTGTCATTTGTGTGGAATAAACAACACAACAAGCCATAATGACACTTCAAAATATAGTCTGCAAAAATAGTGTTGTTTTCATTCAAATCACAGAGAACCATAACAGATTGTGGTATAAATAATGAGAAAAGGCTATTGTCTGTACATTTTCCCTTGTTGCTTATTTTCAGACAGGTCACATTACCACACATTATCCCTAAATGAATCAACTTGCAGAAGGCTCTTGGGTGCTATGCCTCACCACCTCCCACCAGTACTTGGGGGAACTACATCCCCCAGTTCTTTTTATATTGTTTTGAGACAGGGTGTTGCCTCATTGTGGAGGCTATCCCTTAACTTGAAATTCTCCTGACATGGCCTCCAAAATTTCTGGGATTACAGGCATGTGCCACCATGCCCAGCTAAGAAGTTCCTTTGAAGCCTCTAAATTAAAGGTCTTAGGTCAAAGTGTGTTTCCTGTGAGCTGGGAGTGTTATGCATGCCTATAATCCCTATGACTCAGGACGCTGAGGCAGAAAGATTGCAAGTTTGAGGCCAGCCTCAACAATATAGTGAAGACCCTGTCTTAGAAAAAACAAAAAAATGAAAAGGACTGGAGCTGTAGCTCAGTGGTAGAATTCCTGGGATTACTCTCCATTACCAAAAACAAATACCATTACCAAAGATAGATGATAGATGGATAGTTAGTTCGATCGATTGATCGATCTCCTGGGATTACTCTCCATTACCAAAAATAAACACCATTACCAAAGATAAATGATAGATAGATAGATAGATAGATAGATCGATCGATCGAAAGAGAAAAAGAGAAAAGGTATATTTACTATGGCTTAAGTTTTGAGTTTTTTAGTCTAAAATGTTGTAAGATGTCTCCTAGCAATTTCAGGAACCAGCATTAATTACTAATTTGGTCAATTCATTTTTACCAGAGTACCAAAAGAGAAAAGATGTACTCTTTTGATTATGTGTTTTTAGTTCTGAAAGTGAATTCATGATCATATTCCTTCTTGCTTCTGGATCTTAGTTGACAAATGTTTACAGATTTTTTTCTGAGGAGAAACTATTTTATTTAAGGAAAATTAATAAGATTCTTAGAAATTCTTGAGAATCTGAGCTAATGACATGTCCTGGGTTAGTCAGTATGTCAACTAAATCACATAGGAAGTTGTAAGATAGTATGGTTGCATGTAATTTCCTCTTTTTTGCATGCATCTTTTCCTGTCAATTACCAGTTTTTCTTGGTTAATCATTAAGAGTTCATAACATGGGTTAAAAATACAAATGATTTCTGAATTGTATTTTAGTTGTAAAAGATGTATGTATACAAAATTTGGTTAAATTGTAGTCATTATTTTTAAGTTTGATTGGTCTTATGTTAAAATTTAGTCACTTTGTCAAATCAGTGATTAAATGTTTTATGAGCTAGCTAATTTTAAGATATATACTATTTCATAATTTTATAAAAAGAAACTGAGACTAGTAATTTACTCATTATTCAGATGAATGTATGAAATTGTACATTGATTATCCATCTCCCTCCAGTATACCAAACAGTTGTTATCTAAGAACTTCCCACCATTCATCATAATATAATGCTAGAAATGTTAACAGTTAATGTTTAGTAAATATTTAAGTCAAGATCTTATGAAATTTGGTTTTCTTTCTTTTATTTTTCTTTGGCACTGGTGGTGATTGAACCTAGGGAAACTTAAACCACTGAGCCACATCCCCATTCCTTTTTTAATTGTTTTATTTTGAGACAGGGTCTCCCTAAGTTGCTTAGGGCCTTGCTAAGTTGCTGAGGCTGCCTTGAACTTGCGATTCTCCTGCCTTAGCCTCCCAACGGTCTGGGATTACAGGCATGCACCACCACACCCAGCTCAAAATTTGATTTTCATAGCAGCTCTCTGTGGTATATAGTGTAACCCCATCTTTGCATAGAATAAATCTAAAGCATGGAGGGTTTAAATAATTATTTTGATGCATATACACTTATAAGTGATAGATGGTTAAAGCCCAGGCAGCCTAATTGCAGAACCCTACTCTTCATCACTATGTAACATGATGGTCCTGAAATTGAAGCACAAAGATGAAATTGTTTTATTATATATTTCAGTACATATAATACTGCACTAATAATCTGTTTATTACATATTTGCCTATGTTTCCAGATTTGATGATCACTTTATATATTATGCACAATATTTAACAGTACTTTGTGTTAATTCTCTTGATAATTAATAAACCAGTAAACACAGAAGAGCTATTCAAACACTGCAGATTTGTGTGTTCTGCGTTGCTCTTACCCAACAGCTTCACGATAGCAGAGAGTTGACTTTTTCTTTTTTAAACAGCAAATAGGTAGCCTGTTTATTTTTCTTTTGGTTTGAAGTTGTAGAAGTTTTGATATGTATTTCTGTTCCCTCTCTTTCTGAAGAAATCTATGATTTTCTGATAGTGAGCCAGTGATGAAGCAACAGGATAAATTGTAGGTAAATTGGCACGTAGTTAAACAGATAATCTGATTCTGCAAACATTACTTTGAAAGTTCAGCCCTCAGTGAGGATGAATGATTATGAGGAACTGAGAATTTGGGATAGCCATTAATAATGACTATTTATAATGTATTATTTTTATTCTTGAAAAGGTTCAAGATACAAGAAACGTGATGTAATTTTTTAATGACTTATAATGTTAATTTTTTTTTTTTAAAGAGAATGACAGTGAGAGAGAGAGAAAGAGAGAACCAATTTTTATTGAGTTTTTCACATGGCTTTCATTGCTCTGTCACTTAGGTGTGTACGTGGGTGCTGGGGTTTGAACCTGTGCACTCACACTTGCTAGGCAAGGACTGTAACCGCCGAGCCACCGCTCCAGCCCCCAGCTCCAATGTTAATATTTTTTGTAAGCTGTCAGAGAATACCATGTAAAGGCAGCTAAAGTTTCAGATTCAGGATCATTATTTATTATCTTCAGTTGAGATTTAAAAAATTGAATTAAGCCTAAAAAGAATACAGAAGCCTACATGGGCTATTATGATAAATGATCGTACTGTTTTAATTAGAAAGAATCAAATTCTTTATCCCATCTTGCTTTTTCTCCCTAGACTGTGAAAGCACTAAACCACTTAAAAGAAAACTTGAAAATTATTCACAGAGGTGAGTATCATTTGATTTTTTATAATGGAAATTAACTTTACCCCATTGATTGGTTAAATAAATTAATGGAAATAACAACTTCAGCTTTTTTGAAATATTTGCATTTTGAGCAAAAGATTCTCTATGTACTCTAAAACTTAATTATTTACCTGTGTTGTTTTCCTCATTTGGAATTCTATAAATTTCAGGCTCTTTAGTATTTATGGCTTAGAAATAAAATTTTGCTGCAAGTTGTTAGTCTAAGTTAAAAATAATCATAAAAAATAATTATTCATTTTTATGATAGATAATTAATGTTTCACTCTATGCCGAAAAGCATCAAGATGGTTGGTCCTATGAGCATTGAGAGGAGAATGCCTGGATAGTACCCTTAAGCATTTTTTGTTTTTAATGCTGGAAATTGACCCCAAGGCCTCCTGCTTGCTGATGTTCTGCAAGTGCTCTGCCTACTGAGCACACCCCCATCCCCTACTCCCAAGCATTTTAAAACCATGCTATTATCTATATCACGTATTTCTTCTTCACTTTAGATGGTAGTTCCTTATCTTTTTTTTTCTTCTCCTGTTTTTTAAAGAGAGAGAGGAAGAGAGAGGAGGAAGAGGAGAACTCACCTAGCGAGAGAATCAGTTGTATTTATGTTTTCATCTGGCCTTTGTTTCTCCAACACTTAATTGTGTATGTGGTGCTTGGGTTTGAACCTGGGTTCTTGTGCATGCCAGGCAAGCACTGTACCGCTGAGCGCAGAGCCACTGCTCCAGCCTCCAGATGATAGTTTCTTAAGAGGGAACTTTTAATTAGTAGTATAAATTGAAATTACTCTAAGGTGTGACATGTTTGCCAAAATGTTGATCTTGGCCTTATTAGATATGGATTTCAAAATTTAATATTTGATGGTGTTGAAAACCAAACTTAGAAAAGCAGTAACCCCATGGGAATCCCGAATTTAATTCATCAAATATATTAAATGCTTACTAGTCTCAAAAAAAAAAAATACCTTCAGTAGATTAGTAATATACAAACTTAAGATAATACATGGCAGTATGTGATTCAGCCTGACAGTTACTGGGATGAAAAGTAAAAGGATCATATACATAGAAGTGAAAAACTTGAATTCTAGGAAACAGCTTCTAGTAGTTCATGAAGTTAGTGATTGAGGATGTTTATTTAAGGACTTTTCATTTGTGGTTGACACTGAATCAATGAAATAAGTTAACCTTGAACATCAGAATGTTTTTTAAAATTTTGCCTGGCTTAATACTTGTTAAAAATAATGTTAAGCAGCCTTCTTTTCTTCTGGCTTAAGATCATATAGGTTAGGTCCTTTAACTTTGAAAGATTAATAAGTTCATTCCTTCTATTTTGACTGCTAAATACTGAATTTGAAGCACATAAATAAGTATAAGCTTCTTGATGAGAACAAAAAAGACATTTTACAATGCCTACATTTATTCTGAAGCATTTTTTGATACTTAAATTTTAGGTATCAGTGTTCAGAAAATAATTTTTTCCCATTTCCAGTAGAGAAAACTAATGTGTATGGTTTTTTTGTGTTTTTTCTTTTTAAAGAGAATCAATTTTTCAATTTATTTTTTCATCTGTTTTTTGTTTCTCTGACACTTAGTTGTGAATGCAGTGCTGGGGTTCAAACTCAGGTCCTTGTGCATGCCAGGCAAGCGCTTTAACTGCTGAACCACTGCTCCAGCTCCCATGTGTATGTTTTATAAGTACGTGTTAAGAGAAAAATTAAATCTCCATCCATATCTTTTGGATTAAAATATTGCTGGTGAAATGAGTATGGCTATGATGCATTCCCACAATTCTAGTTATTGAAGTTATGTATTAAAAACATGAATAATGATCATATGTACTAAATGAAAGAAGATGTTTTGCTTCTTACATGTCTGAATTTAAGGACTTAGCCACATAGTGTCTGGGTTTTTTGACAGCTTTTGCTTAAAGTACTTTAGAGTACATTTAATTAATTTTATAATATAGAGTACATTTAATTAATTAATTTTATACCAAATGATATTTGTGTTAAAAACAGGAGTAATGATTGCACGTGCTAAATGAAGGATGATGTGTTGCTTCTTATGTGTCTAAATTTAAGAACTTAGCCACTTACATTGTTTTAAGATTTTTTTGAAACTTTTGTTTAAAGTGCTTTAGAATAGAACTTTTTTGATTGATTTTATACCAAATAATATTTGTCTATGTCTTGTAGATATCAAACCTTCCAATATTCTTCTGGACAGAAGTGGAAATATTAAGCTCTGTGACTTTGGCATCAGTGGACAGCTTGTGGATTCCATTGCCAAGACAAGAGATGCTGGGTGTAGGCCATACATGGCAGTAAGTTTGCAGTCCAGACCTTCTTGCCTGGTAGTCTTTGCACAGAGAGCCTGTGCCCTTACTTGCTATACTTCTAAGGAATCTACTGTTTGTTCTTGGTCATATCAATCTAGAATATTTTCCTCTCCTCTAAGCCTGAGCGCTTAGGTTCTAGCTTCTCTGTGGAACTGCTAAAGTTTTTCAGTGAACTTCTGTATTCATTGTCTTATCCACTTCCTCTTACCTGACATTTAGCACATGCATTTTTCCAGTTATTATTTTTTTCATTATATGTAACTCAACTAATCAACCGTAGGGTGAGTTCTCAAAAATGTCTTGATGTTTCTAGCACCCCTCTCTTAGTGTAGTAGATCATCAATAGATATTGAGAATGTGTCCTAAGCTACGAATGGAGTCTATTTCCAGTTACAGACTTAAGTTCCTAGCAGAATGCAGTGTGTCTTAGAGTCTGAAGTTGTGTTGTAAATATTGTCAGTACCTTTCTTAAGAGTGAATGAAGTACACATACAAATGTAGGCTGGAAGCGTCACCTATTTTGCAACCTGAAGTCTCTCTAACCTCAGGGTACACTATCCCTTTCAGTACACTATCCTTTCAGAGATAATCACCCTCCTCTTACTTCAGTGTATTTGCACATACTGTTTCTATAGCCTAACCTTAGGGGTTAGTGTCTTCCTTTAAAGTGTCTCTGGTTCTTTGGAGATATGCACACTACACTCTTAAGTGGTGATTCATAAGATTTGCCATTGTTGAGACATTCCTGCCAGTCTATGGTTTCCTCCATGATTAATGTTTCTAAGTTATAAAAAATTAGAAATGTTGAAAGAGTCAAAGGTTAAATACTATATATAAGTTTTCTGACTTGCTTATGAATGGATAAGCTTAGTGTTTTTCTAGCTTCATATTTATTTTAAAGGTTTGAATGAATTTTATCTTCCATATCATTTGCAAGTAAATTTTTATAGCGTATATTCTCCCTCTTATTTACCTCTCAGTCTGTAAATAGTGTAAAAATGGTGTATGTATATGTGTGTGTGTGTGTATATATATATATATAAATATATATATATATAAAATCTTTGTACATATTCAGTTGCCTGTTCATACTCTGGTTTTGTGTTTGAAAAATAGTTGAATGTTTTATTAGTGACAGTGTTATAGAATTGTTGCACATTTCATTATCAATGTTAGATGTGTATGTATTTGGCAAAAAGAGACTGTCACTCAAAGTCTGGGATTTGTGGATGCTGACTGCCCAGTGACATTCTTGGGACAATTTACCATGATAATTAGGGGAAAATGGCATAACATATTCGAAGGCAAAAAAATAAAAATAGGCATGGGAGCATTTGGGAAGAGGTGTAATTTATACATTTAATAATAATATAATGTAAAGATTTAAGTAAACATGTTATCTGCACTTTTAGGGCTTTTCTTAATGCTAAAGTTGACTAAATGTGTTTATTGTATTAGTCCATTTTTATTAGTATAACAGAATGCCTGAAGCCAAGCACTTGTTAAGAAAAGAAGCTTATTTAGCTCACAGTTTTGGAGGCTTTAAGTCCAAGATTGATTGACACCATCTATTAGGCTTCTGGTAAGAGCTTCTTCCATGTGGAGAAATGGAAATAGAACTGGCTGCTTGTGGAAGTGGCTAAGTGTGCCTTGCTTTGTTAACAGCTTGCTCCCATCATACCTAACTTGAAAGACCAGCATTAATCCTCCCAAGGGTGATGCTCCCAGTGACATAATTATCTCCTGGTAGATCTTACCTCTAAATGTTCCACCATCTCTTAATACCTTGGGGACCAAACCTCCAGCACATGCACCCTTGGAACAAACCACATTGAAACCATAGCACCCTTTAATATTGGCTAAGAATTCTATCTGATTCATGCAGGGGTTTAAAATGCGTTTGTGGCTCAGAGCAGAATTTTTTGAATTTAGGTAACTTTTAAAAAAAGACTTTTCTGGGCTGGAGTGGTGGCTTGGCGGTTACGGTGCTTGCCCGGTATGCGCAAGAACATGGGGGTTCAAACCCCAGCACCCACGTACACAACTTAGTGTCTGAGCAATAAAAGCCATGTGAAAAACTCAATAAAAATTGATTCTGTCTCTGTCTGTCTGTCTGTCTGTCTCTCTCTCACTGTTCTCTCTTTTAAAAGAAAAAAAAGACTTTTCATTCTTGTATGGAAATGCGATTCACAGGCCCAAGAAAATATAAGGCTTCTTTTTTCCTGCTGACCTTATTTGGCTTTGAAGTTCCAAGGCTAACAGTACATTTTCTGCTTCCAGTCTTTAGTGGATCAAATAAAATGAATTTGTGTCTATTCTGCTTTTCTGCAACATATGTAAATGGATGAGCACGTGGTCAACATTCATTTGAAAAGCCTCCTAGTGGTTTCACTCTTCTTTGGTATATTCAAAAATGTATTTCTTAGTTTTAAGATTTATAGTCTGTGTTTAGTCAGCAGATTTTGGAATTGCTCACTGGATCACTTAACATAAAAAGTGCACAAAATATACAGTTTACACTTAAGTTATTCCATAAGCTAATTGTTAACATTTTGCCACAATTCTTCCTGCCATAAAGGTATATGTATGTTTGTGTTTGTATGTGTACGTAACATGCTGAGCCACCGAACAAAAGTTAGTTGCAATATCATAAATTTCATTCTAAAAACTTCATTGTACATCTCCCAAGACAAAGGGCATTCTTCTGTATGATCATAGTATCTTTTAAAACCATACCTAAAGAAGTTAAGAATTCCATCGTATTATCTAATATGTAATTCATACTCTAATTTCCCTAATGTCCAGAAAATATTCACATTAAAATTATACATTGTTTTCTGTTATTACAGTCTTCTTTTTAATCTAAACTGGTTTAGAACATTCTTACTTTATTTTCTGATGACTTTGACTTTTTTGGAAGCGTTTTTTCTGAATATCTTGTATTCTGGATTTGTCCAGTTTTTCTTTTGTGATTAATTATAGACTATACATTTTTGTGGGCTATTTTAGATGGTGTTTGCTTTGTACACAACATGCATAGTTGTAGTGCTTACAGAAATGCCTTTTTTCTTCAGCAGTTGAAACAGCTGCAACGTAGAGTTTCTTCTCTCTTCTGTTCTCTTCTTGCGAGTGAACGATAGTCTTTCATTCTCAGAGTATTTTCTTCACCCTATGTACCCTCCAGTACAGAGCCTTCTACATGTCACTTCAGTTTCTCTGTCTTTTAGCAACTTTTCCTCTTATGTCTTCTTGTTGTATAGAAGTCCTCCCATATTTGTTTGTGATATGGACTTAGGTCATCAATGAAAAGACATGAGAATCATTTTATAGCAATACCTTATGGAATATGTCCATTTATTTATTGTGGGTATTTCTCAAGCTGGTATTATCTTCTCTTGAAATATGTGCAGCCTGTAGTAATGAAAATTTAATCATTTCATCATAGGAATTTTATATGTGTCCCTGTCCCAGATTTGATAGTACCAATAGATTTATTACCCACCCCTCTCCCTTTCTACCTCCAACTCTGTCTCTGTCAATATCTTTTTAGTTTCCAAATAACTTTGTTTCTCACGACAAAATTTTTGTTTTTCATTTTTATATAAGATTGAAAAAAATGACATTCAATTCTTCCCTTTGCATGACTATCCACGTTTTCAAAATGTCTGGTAAAGAAATTATTTAGTGGGCCTGGAGTGGTGGCTCGGCAGTTACACCCCTTGCCCGGTATATGTGAGTATGCAAGTTCAAACCCCAGCATCATGTACACAGCAAAGTCTCAGAGCAGTGAAAGCCATGTGAAAAACCAAATAAAAACTGTTTCTTTCTTTCTCTCTCTCTCTCGCTGTCCCTCTCTCGTTAAAGAAAAAAAGAAATTATTTATCAATTTTATACGACATGTCTTTCTTGTGACTTTTTTTTTTTAAATTAAAGATTTTGTCTCTTTACTTGCTATAGGCCCGTTCAGGTGTTCTATTTCTTCTGAGTCAGATGTAGTAATTTGCATGCTTCTAGGATTTTGTCCATTCCTTCTAGTTTATCTAATCGCTGACTTAATGTTTATTCAGTGTTTACTTTTTATTTCTAGGAGGTACGTAATAATGTATCTATGATTTCTGATTTAGTTATTTTCATCTTTTTTTTTTCTTAGGGTAAAGGTTTCTGATTGTGTTATTTCCAAGAAAAACTTTGGTTGCTTGGTTTCTTCTCCCTTATCTTTTACCATTCTCTGTTTCATTTGTACTCTAATATTTTCTACCTTCTGTTGATTTTGTAGTTAACTCTTTTTTTTAGTTCTTAAGTTATTATGTTGTGATCTTTGATGTTTTTAATGTAGATTTTGCAGCTATAGATTTCCCTCTGAACACTGTTCTTTCTGAAATCTGTAAGTTCTGTTTTTATTTTCATTCATCTCAATGTATTTTCTATTTTTTTTTCTTTTTTGATCCATTGGTTAACCATGTTGTTTACATTTGTGAAATTTCCTTTTTCTATTGTTTTTTATTTTAGTTTCTTTCCATTGTGCTGCAGGAAGATAACTTTGTATCTTTTCAGTCTTTTAAAATTTATTGGCACATTTTGTGGAATAACATGTGGTCTGTTCTGGAAAATATTCCATGTACACTTGAGAAGAAAATGAGTATTCTGCTAATTTTGGATGGAGTTTTCTATTTATATGTGTTTCAGTTCATTTGTAGTGTGTCCTGTTTGTGTTTATAATGTTGCTCCAGTACGTTATACCCTTAATGATCTCCTGTCTAGCTACAGTTTAAAGGGGAATATCTAATTCTACAACTATTAATGTAAAACTATATTTCTCCTTTGAGATCTCTCAATATTTGCATTCTGTATTTTCTGGTTATGTTAGTGTATATATATATATATATATATATATATATTTGTTATATCTTATTTTAAGATTTGACCCTTTTATTGGTTTCTAATGACCTTTTTTCATGTATTATTTATATATA